>JACCIY010001041.1:0-85470 GCA_025506505.1 Flaveria sonorensis | reverse complement strand
TGCCACAATTGTATTGTCATTGAGATTTGAGAGAGTTACAGATAATTTCTAGTTACACATATCTGATGTTTAATAAAAAAATAACCATGGGCGGTGGGCATGCATATGTACACTTCTAGAGCATTCACAGTAGGTTCTTATTTTTAATGTAATTATGTGTCTTATATTATGGAGGATAGTTGTGAGAGGTTGTGAGTGAAGGAAAGAGAAAATTTATGGGGATCGTATCATGATTTCTCATATTTGGAAAACACTTACAATCCCCACAAGTTTTTTTGATATTTTGTAAAAGTGGTTGTAAGTGAAGGAGAAAGAAAAGTTAATGATAACAATATAAAAAAATATTATTTAATTGAAAAGTAAATAAAAAATAGTGTTTTTAATGTAAATATAAGATATGAGAACAGGATGAGGATGAGAATGCTAGCGTGAATGATGTTACATGTGATACACAAATGGTTTAAATCGTCTATCTTCATCTCTCACTACATATCCTTATATTCTATTCTACATTAAACGTACTCACACCAATCGAGTTGAACCATATATAAATAAAAAATCAAAAAGTCAGATTTATTTTTTTTAGTGTAATACATAAACCCACATCATTAAAGTATAGTATATATAAATACTTATTTAATAAAACAAGCAAAACTTTCTTAAGGATTTAATAAGTTTTCAAAAACGACAATACGTTGCTTCATCATCACCCAATCAACTTTTATTTCATCATCTTATTCCACTACCTTCTCTTTCCATACCTCATATCCACCACCACCCCACACACCACCACCACCACCACCGGTGGAATCACTGCTAGATGAAACGCAACACGATCACCGCTGCGGCTGCAGCGCGATCCGTAGAGTCACTTCCGCCGTGCACAACCGCAGGTTCACCAAACCCGCAGCTTACTCTCTCATCCTCCTCACATCCTACTATCTCGGTTATCTATCAGCTCTTACAAAACACCCATCATATGATCCACCCCACCACACCACCACCACCACCACCGTGATCAACCCACCACCTCAAATCACCGTGGTCAACCCACCACCACAAACCACCGATCTTGACCACTACCAATTCAAAACCCGCTGTGCTGACCCGACCCCACCCGAGCTCATACGCCAAACCATCATAACCCGAATCTTCAACGGGTCATCCCCGTATAAAGACTTCCCCCAACCCCACATCAAACCACTCCTACGCCACAAAAGAATCAAAGGCTGGGGCTCGACTGGGCTCGTGTTCAAGAACCTTATTCACAAAGTCAAGCCCCAAACCATAATAAAATAGGCACCTTTTTAGGTGCCTCAGCTATCCACATGGCCGAGTTGACTCAGCAACTCGGCCTAAACACTCAGATCCTATGCTTAGATGATTTTCGGGGCTGGCCCGGATTACCAAGCCAGTTTCGGGATATAAAAATGATAAATGGTGACTTAATGTTACTTTACCAATTTATGCAAAACGTGGTTCAAGTCAATGCAACCGAGACCATTTGTTTTTTTTACCGTTCTCGACTCAGTCAACTCTCGATAAGTTGTGCGAGTGGGGCGTGTTTGCGGACCTGATTGAAGTTGACGCGGGCCATGATTTTCACTCGGCTTGGGCCGACATCAATCGGGCTTATAAGCTGTTGAGGCCCGGCGGGGTTATTTTCGGGCACGATTATTTTACGACTGCGGATAACAGAGGTGTTAGAAGGGCTGTAAATATGTTTGCCCGAGTTAACGGGCTTAGAGTCAAGGCTGATGGTCAACATTGGGTACTTGACTCGGTCAACAGATGATCATGTGATCTATGTATTGTAAATGTATTGAAGGTTATACTTATACATCAAGGCAACTCAGATTTGTAATAAAAAAATACTTTTTGAAAGTCAAATTCTGTTGTCCAATGTTTATAAGAGAAATTTTAAAACTTGATATACTTTAGTCAAATATCTAAGCGAAAATTATATAAATAATCTCTATGGTTAACCAAATAGCATATTTGATTCTCATACTTTGGAAATTGCAATGGTTAACCAAATCCTTAAAGTTTGGTTCCTAAAGTTTAAAAAATTACAAAGTTAATTCATAATTTCACGTGAGCATTACATTTTTGATCCCTAAAGTTAAATTTAAAAAATTAGTTTGAACTTATAAAATATATAAAAACTAAATGAATTTATTATCAGGAACCAAATGTATAATGTCTACACAAAAGTTTAAACTAACTTTGTAATTTTTAAAATTTGAGGATCAAATATGTAATTAGATTAAATCACATGGATCATATATGTAATTTTCTTAATATATAACTTTATATCGAATACTCAAGTTATAGTTACATAAACAAAGTTTTCTAATTATATTCTGATATAAAAATTGTTAAAATAAGAAAAACTTGATTAGATAAATATTAATGTTTTATGAAATATTAGCATCTTTTAATTATGTAATATTTCCGTTCGAAAAATTATTTAATATTTAGTTCAAATAATTAAAGTAAATAACTTAATATGATTATAAAGTAATAAATAAGATTTAATGAAATGTTTAAATTTATTATATAAAGTACAATAAATAACTTATGTTGTGTTTTAGAAGAAAGGCAATGTGCCCCACATGCCAAGATGGTTAGATTACTTTATGTTTAATAAATGGATTAATAAATTGAAACCATTTTGGGCTACCCTACCCAAAGATTTATTCAAGATTACTTGTTTGTCCTTATTAATTTTTTTATTATCATTGTTATTATTTCATCAATTTAGTGTGATATATTCTGTTAGGTATGGAAAGTCGTATCCACATAGCTTTTTTTATGTAATAGCTAATTGAAAAAACTAAATCTTTGAAGGTATCACTACAAGAAACAGTAATTATAGAGGCAAAAAAAAGTTGTTATAGGTTATAAAAGTTGTCGCTATAGGGTATAGCGATGACACTTAGTCGCTAAAAGGTCGCCGCTATATACTTGTCGCTAAATCACATCCTTGTCGTCGCAAACATGTCGTCGCTATAGTGTACGCCTATAGCGACGACAAGTCGCACTATAACGTTGTCGTCCAAATCTAAGAAGACGAAATTTAGAAAAATATAAAAAAAATAAAAAAATATATATTTAGCTATAACGACGACTTTAGAGACGACATGTCATCGCTATAGAGTATGTTTAATTTTATAATTTTTTAATTTTTAAAAATTTTCCAGGTTATAATATATATTTAACCTAGCCCCAATTGTTAACCTGTTCAAATTCCACAACATTATAATATCAAATCAAATACTTAGATGTCAAAATACACAAGAGTTGTTTAAACATGTCAAACATTTAACAAACAACTTAATCATTTGATCAAACACAAACAAACAACTTAATCACTTGTAGTATCTTTTTCATCCCCTTCTTCATTCGGTTGACACGATGATTTGTTGTTGTTGTTTTGTGACATCGAAAGGAGTTGATTTATTTGTTCTTGCATTCGTGCATTTATGTGAAGTTGTTGTTGCCATCTTTCATTTGATTGTCTAAGTTGTTCTTGCATTTCATTATATTGTGATGGGGGTGCATACGTATCAGGAGTCACATCGGGGGTAACACTTTTCACTTTTCGACCAACGCCCCGTATATGACCATGCCTAGATCCTAAGGAACGTGCAAGAACCTCAACCGATGTCTCATCTCCCGTTGAGCTCGATAATGATCTATTCTTCTCATCTTGAATTTGTCCCTACGTTACACAACAAAATAAACATACATTAAGTATCTTACTAAAATTTGACAGCATAACTACTATATAATGAATAACTAACATGTTCAACTATATAAAAAACGATAATAATTCCCGAATTTCAATTAACATATACTATAGAAACAATCCTACCTACATTAGTAACAATAACATCAACTAATAGTTATAATAAATCCAACTAAAAGTTTAAAAGTGTCAAAGTCAATGGAAACCATTTTATTAGTCATCATAGATATATAAATGATTGTTTTTTACTTACCTAATGTCTTTTTACATTTTCATTAACCCATCCCGACCCTTGCTTAAAATGCAAAGCTTTCCAACCCTTCACATGTTTTGCACGCCCAGTTTTTTTTATTTGCAAACAACAAAAGTATTATTATTCATATTTTAAATAACTATTACAACTTATATAATCCTAATTTATTATCTTCGTGTGCCGCCTTTGAGCATAAGATTAAGTCCCATGATAACTTCCATAAAGTTGTTTTGCCCTATTTGCTTTGTTTTTCTCGAAACGGTTTTGATATATAGTAGTTAAAAACAACTTCTCAATTTCTTGTAATGACACCACTGTTTTGAGTAGTTCGTCGGACATCACGACTATGTACCACAAATCTAACACCATTGACAATGCAAGCCGTGCAAGAATATGCGTTCAATGGACCATGTGCTAAGGCCATTAATTCATTGGTATAATCTGGCGACACATATAACGATGAAGAAGTATTTGCTTTATACCTAATCCATGAGGATAATTCTGTTTTCATATCGCGTTTGGAAAATTCAGATTCAAATTCACTAGATGAGAAAAAAAAGTTCAAATTAGTTTATTGTAAAAGTAAAAAGAAATTTAAAAAAACTAAAAACTTACGTTAAAGTCTTTGATTTCATCAGAGTTGTTTAGCACAAACTATTCCAATGTTCGTCTGCTTTCTTCGAAAAGAGATATGATTTTTTCTTTGAAATGGGTCCGCATTGAGATGAAAACACATAAAATTTCCTCTTAGAAATGTCAACATCTGCATTTCTATCGGGATGGTTAAATTTGATTTGCATACCCTCAAGATACATAGAGCAAAATGTTAATGCTTCATCTGCAATATAACCCTCTGCTATTGAGCCTTCAGGCTTGGCTTTATTTCTGACGTATGCTTTTAACCTCTTCATGTACCTTTTAAATGGATACATTCATCTCATATACCCACCTGTCAAGGATAGCTTCTTCAGGTAAATAAAGAATTAGATGAACCATTAAGTCAAAAAATACAGGAGGATATATCAATTCTAAGTTGCATAATATTTTGATTACTTTCTAACCCACTTTTTGAATATTATAACTCATATGTATACATTTTAACAAGTTGGCTATTTAAGAAAAAATCAGCAGTATTTTCCTTTAACTCTCCAAGCATGTGATAAACCAAAACTCAAAGGAGTAATAGAAAATGATGCTGATTTTTTTTAAATAGTCAACTCGTTGAAATATATACATATCTTAAATAATATAGAATATTCAAAAAGCAGTCTCAAATTGAGGACAATCCAAAATTTATCTCTATTAGATAAATTTCGAACAGGTATATTCTAAAGGTTTATCCTACTTGAATATTTACACAAAAACATACATATAAACATGTAAAAACAAAGATACTCAATTGCATAATTGAAAAAAGAATAATTATATATTTCAATTACATTAATTTTATATAAATTAAACACATAACTTACACATACATAAATATATACATAAATAAAAGTTTGCAAGTGAAAACACGTAGCTTATCGATGAAATAGATATATGAATGAAATCGCACTGCTCAACTGCAACAAGATCTCGTATATTAAAAAATAAAATAAAATAAGTTAAAATGATAATGTTCTTCCTAACGAATTATAACTTAAAACATAATATATATAAATACACATACATACACACATATAGATACGAAAGCACGCCTCTTGTCTCCAGCAGATACATACTCACTCTATACCAGCATCCAATAAAAGCATACACACAGTTACATAAGTGCACAAACTAATCATCTGATAAAGAAGACTCAAGAACAAATCAACTATTGACAAATGCACTTGTTACCGTAATCAATTCAAACTTCAAATACAAATTGAAGGAAACTACAACAAATCAACAATTGACGAATGCACTTGTTACCATAATCAATTCAAACAAATTGATTATCATTCAGATCGCATGAATATCCTTCGTTTTGTTTTGATTTCACTTTTCTTTTAAGGTTACAATAATCATATGGACATAGATATATCCAAGTTCCTTCGTACCTCTATTAAACACAAAGAAGATCAATGAAAGAAACCATTAAGTCAAAGCCAACCAACTCAGTTCTGCTCGAACCCCAACCAAAACCTCTAGTGATTTTGAGGAATTGATCAATTTTTGGGTTTTAAAATTGTGCATGCCAAGTGTTCGATGAAATTACCAAACGAATTTTTTTTTTATGTTTCTTAGTTGGGTTACTAACCGCATTAGTGGCTTTATTTATTTGAATCATGAGGGTTTCCAATTAGAAACTCGAGGGTGGTATGGGTGACACTTTAGATAACGAGGTGGGCCTCTCTTTGGAAGTGGGTACTTGTTCTGTTGGTGGTGTTTGGCCGTGCCCGTTTAGGGGATTCCATTGTTGTCCGGATAGTACGATCAGGTCTAAAGGTTTTCCTTGTTTGGTAGCGCATATTAAGCGATTTCATTTGTCCTCAAATGATCGGAAGGGGGTTTTGCGAGAGGCGGTTCCCATAAATGGTGAGTTGTTTGCCTCCGTTGGCGAGGCCCTAAAGGTTTCAGGCTAATGGCTATGTGGAAGTTGTATGTGTCTTCATGCTATGTGGAAGTTGTATGTGTCTTCATGCTCTGTTGGCGAGGCCCTAAAGGTTTTAGGCTAATGGCCCTAAAGGTTTTGCTAATAGTGTGGTTCGGTTTAAATGGGTTTTGGGTGATGTGGAAGAGTACATTGTGGGGATCGCCAAGCCACATGTCGGGAGAGATATGTTTCTATGAGGTTGGTGGTGGTAGAGGAGGTTCTTTTAGATCGTGTTTTCTCCCTCCTTATCATGACGGTTAAAAGCATCCCTTATAGTTATCACATGGGCTTCGCTCTAGCCTTAAATGAAGTGTTAAATAGGGTGGTGGCTATGCCAGGGTCTGTTGAGGCATGGGTGAGACTTCTTTTGTTACCGCGTTGCTCTTTACGTGTTTTCAGACCGTCTAACCGGTAGGAAAGTAGGTCTGGTAACCGGAAGTCTTTGCAATGTCATTCTATTCAACGATCGTTGGCAGCTTGGGGTGATCAAGATGAATTCAATGAGCTTATTCTATCACTTTTTGCTCCGCCCCTACAGATGGTATCACATTGTGATGGGCCTACCTTTAAGGCTGATAATTCTACGTTGAGCTCTAATGTTAAAGCATGTTTGAGGAAAGTCGCAGATGGTCACTTCACTACTGCAGTTAAAGTATTATGCTCCTCAGGGGTTGTATCTTTTGGTAACGATACCATGGGGCGTTAGTGGCTAAACACCCCACCATGCCCCCACCGACTATGCTGATTCCTTATTTTCGGACCCCCCACTTGTTACTGATGTTGACAGTGTATTGGGGTGTATTAAATCGTTCCCCAAAGGTGGTGGGCAACACGATTTGAGAGCTCAACACTTACTGGATGCTTTTTGTGGTGAGATGTCTGCGATTGCTGTTGGACTGCTCAGGGCAATTACTGCAGTGGTAAATTTATTTCTAGATAGGAGGTGTCCTAAGGTTTTAGCGGAGTTCATTGCCTCCACCCCACTCACGCCGTTGTTAAAACCAGATAACAGGATTAGGCCTATTGCTGTGGGTGCGATTTGGAGGAGGCTAGTCTCTAAGGTGGCTATGAGGGGTGTTGGGAAGGAGATGGCTAAATACCTTGGCGACTTCCAATTTTGGGTGGGGATCCCTTGTGGAGCACAGGCAGTGCTCCACATTGCCAATAGGGTCGTAAATAAGTATCACTCGGATGGGTCTTTAGCTATGCTTACCGTCGATTTCTCTAATGCCTTTAATTTGGTTGATAGGACTGCATTATTAAGGGAGGTTCGGATTCGTTGCACGTCCATTTCTCTTTGGGTGGGCTTTTTATATGGCCAATCAGCTAGGTTATATGTGGGAGATGACCATATTTTATCCATGATAGGGGTCCAACAGCGGGACCCCTCAGGGCCTCTACTTTTTGCTCTAGTTCAGCGCCCGCTCATGCATTAGATCAGGGATCATTACAAGCTTCTATTTCATGCTTGGTATCTTGATGATGGTACGATTATTAGAGAGGCTAAAGAGGTGGCTAAGGCCCTAGATGTCATCATGGCCGAGGTGCCACGCTTGGGTCTTCAACTCAACATCAAGAAAACATAAAAAAATTTTGGCCATTGTGTAATGGGGTGAAGGTGCAAGATGGTTTCACTACAAAAAAGAGAGGTATTTAAGACTGAAAAATTAGTCTCTAATACTCTCAAATCAGTCTTTAATGGATATCAGGGACTGATTTTGCTAGTCCCGAGTCAGTTCTAAATACCTAGTCCTAGATACTAGAATTAGTCACTAAATTTCAGTCTTAATTGTTTGCCACCAATGGGGACTAACATTTAGTCTCTAAGCCATATAATTTCGGTCCTTAATTTATCCCCTGTTTCAAGTTATTTTAGTCTTAAATACTTTTCATCTGTGACTAAAAATCAGTCTTTGATAATAGTCTTTTGGAGACTGAAAATCAGTTCTTAAACCTTGTCAATTTTGTCCCAGATACATTTAACTAGATCCGGTTTCATGACAGTTCAGTACTTAATAAGACGTTGTACAGACTGAGATTTAGTCCCTGATAACAAATCATTCAGTCTTTACTGTATTCCTTAGAGACTAATAATTCGTACTTGATAACATACCATTTTAGTATTTAATATGTTTTTTCAGGACTGACTTTTAATCTTTAGATGTCATATTATATTATGTCAAACGTATGTATCGAAGACTGAAAATCTGTATGTTCTAATAAGTTTTTCAGTCCCAAATATGTTTTTTACAAATTAATAATCAGTAGCTTATCATTAACTTTTCAATCTTTAATATATATATTTAGAATCGGAAGATTAGTCTTTAAAATCAACCCCAAATATGTCTTAGATAACGTACTAAATTAAATTGTCATATAAAAAACAAACAACCAAACACCACAAAAATATCAAACAACCAAACACAATAAAAACATATCTTAGCTAACATACTAAATCAAACTGTTAGTGCCACGAACATCATCATTAAGTTGCTCTTCCGAACTGGTTGCTCCACTACTCGTAGCTGCGGATGCAACACCCTCAAAATCTGGAAACTTCGAATTCATGAATATCGAAAATTTATCATACTTTTCATTCCTTTGTTTTAGTTCTTCTTCGAGTGAAGCAACTTGATTTCGAAGAGTTTCAGCCTCGCTTGAAGGTTGTTGAGAGGATTGAGCTTTTGATGTCATTCACAAATCCTTTTTTCTAAGCACCGGTCCAACGCCTACCATCCATGCAGATTTTTTCGTTTTCTCCTTGGCACACACGCTTTGAATTGCCTCTTTTTCTAGCTCGTGGTGCACGACATCGTTATAGTAGTACCTTCAAAAGTTAACTTCGCCACTGCCTCCTCTTTATGACGAATAATATTCTCCTAACAAAATTAAAGGTATAGAAAAACAATTAATATTTTTAAAAGTATAATCAAGTTGATATGATCCTAGAGAGTTATAACTTACATATTGAATGCGTGCGTCATCATTTAGTCATCCTTGTTTTTCAGCATTAAAATGCAACTTGTGATACACTTCAAACGGGGAAGGGTGCGTTTGAGTCTCGTAATTTGTCTATGATAATAAAAATTAAGAACATTAAATAAGGATAGATAAATATACTTTAAATAATATGAATCTAGGGGTTAAGTTTCAAAGACAGAATTACAACTAAGAGAATAATGAAGGCCACTAGTTATTCGATCTTGAAGCTCAATTAAAAAAATGAATAAGTACACAATCAAGCTCACTAGTTATTCGATCTTGAAGCTCAATTAGAACAATAAATAAGTACACAATTAAGTTGCCTAGAAAAACTAGTAGTACTACACACATGTGTGTTTGTATTTATTTATCAAATGACATACTAAGTTATACACAAACACTATGTTCAAGTTCAATACAAATAATAAAAGTCTAATGTGTAGGTTGCAGATATGATTCAAAAAATAAATAAAGGATGCTAAACTAATTTACTAAATTAGATAAAACCATTTAAATCTAAATATTCAAGACTTACCATGTGAAATACATGATTCACAATTGATCTAGAGCCTCCTCTACTTGCAATTCTTTGTTTTTGACGATTAACTTCCACTTGAGTACTATATTTCTAGAAAAATCAACACACATGTTAGAACCTGAAAACTTAAACAAAATATTTATAAAATACATGGCTAATCAATCAAGAAAACATATCGTAATTAATGATACAGTAATAACATACAAATAATGAGAAATTTATTTTAATCTTATACACTAAGTTATTTTTTCATGGAAATTGACAATGTTAAAGAAAATAATCGTGTACACCTGGTGGCCTAGGGTGTGTTGTAGTAAAACGTGAAAGAACATAATTATACAATACGAAGATAAAGGGTTTGTAATTTAAAATTATAAATAAATTGGTTTCAAGCATTGAGCAAACTTACTTGAGTTGATTCCAACTCCCAATAGTCACATAAGTGGTTCCAATCTTCCACGCTTCGACAGTTGCGATCCATTTTTGATCTTGCTAAATGCGGATTGGTTCTTCCCCCGTTCTTCTACCGGTGAGCACTCAACTCACCTCTTGTGCGTTTCCATCTGCGATGTAGGTGATCATCCACATACTCCATAAAAACTCTATCTGTTCGCAATAACTTGAATTTTGCCTACATTAAATACGTATGTGAATAATACCAATGAAAGTATATTAGAGAACACATAATAATAGTTTAGTGTAAACCAAATGTAAAAGTAAAAAATTTAAATTATATATTACAAATAAAAATATAACATTTTAATGACTTGTCAATAAATAAAAGTTAAAAAATGTACAACTTACTTGTAACTTTTCATACATCCGATCCTTAACATCGGCGGGAATGGATTCCCATTTATGAAAGTTCATTGGACATGTATTACGCATTACAATCCCACACTCGGTTGCAAACTGAGTAGCTGAAGTTCCAACGAATTTCTTTATTTTGTTAAAATTTTCATTGGCCATTGTTAAAGAAATTTTAGAACCCTCGGGCAATGTCTCCAAAGTCTTTGTAGCACTACGGTTAAGACTTCGACCACACCTTTTTGGTGGATCGACCGGGGATTGATTTGCATCTGCATATTGATTTGCATCCGCAATAAATATTATAATAAAAAATACAAAGTGCATCAATATAAAATATTTTCTCTTTAAGAAAACATATTTATAAAAAAACATGCAACACTAAAATATCAAATTTAAGCTTGTACAAAAATAAAAGCTACCTGGTTGGGGAATAGGTCTGACTGCAGAAACTGCATTTTCAAAATATTATCATTAATATTCACTAAAAATGAACATACTTATATGATACAACAAATACACAAAATGGATATTTACCATTAGCTTCCATGGTGGACGGACGACGATTGCGTTTACTTGTGGCTTGTTGTACGATCTCAGATGAACTCCTATCAACGGTTGACTGAATTCTAAGTTGACTTGAATCTTGTTCTTTAGCTCTCTTTCTTGTAATGGCACTAACAATCATAGCTAACATAAAAATCCATATTGTACTGCAGAAAACTTAAATGTTAATTAGGAATTTATAATAATGTCTCACGTGCTTGGCATGTTAGGATGGAGTATTATTCTAAATGTTGGCCCTAATCCCATTGTGTTACAAAATATAAACCCAGAAATTGAAAAGCATTTACTAACCCCAATAAGAATAGTAAGAAACACTTAGTAAGAATGCAATCCAATTTACATAAAACTAATGAACTCAAAAAGTAAAATTAATACAATGTCTGATGCTTAAGTGACCATCATAAATACAACCTTAAGCAATCTCAACCATTAAAAATATAAGTCAATTGATCATATCTGTTCTAATTATATAGTTAGGCTAAGATTTGACTTTTTTTGTCTTTGCTGTGTCGGGTCAAACTAGTATGACTTACTGATTCAACTAAAGAGGAAGCAAGCCAAATGGATATACTTACTTCAAATGCAGTCATTAATTTAAGACACATGCTTAGATAACATAAATAGTGTTAAGAATAGGCATTCACTACTGATAACAGATAAGGGATTCAAGAATTTTCCACCGGTGAAGACCTGCCACTTTTCTGTCGCCACTTTGAACATCAAAACATACCCGTTTGTGGGCTGCTTGTATTCTATTTTTGCAATAAGCAAACAAGTCCTAAAGATAATCGGGTCTGCACAATTAGGCAGCCATATATGGCTAAAAAATAGACACCTTTTGGGGATTGAAATGACTAACAATTTTGATCAACAAACATATACAAATATGTAGATTTTAGGATAAAACCTTGCAATTTTACTTAGCCAAATGTCTATTCATTGTCATGTTTTGGTAATTAGTTCCTTAGTTTGTATGAATTATGCATCCTAGACAACAAAATTGTTGGGTTTGTGGAGTCTTGACTTGGGCTCGGGTTAAAAGACAACTCGGTGGCAGATTAATTAAATTAAAGACTTGGCCCGTTTTCATTTAATTTTAGCCCATTAGGGTTTTCTTAGAGATTAAGTTGTAAACCCTAATTTTCTCCATTTATATTGTGCCATTGTACTTGTAATTCCTCACGAGTGAGGCAGAAAGCAATAAAATAGTATCCTGGTTGCAGCCCGTGGACGTAGGTCACATCGACCGAACCACGTTAAATCTCGCGTGTTCATCTTTATTATTATTTTCTCTCGCCGTTTGATTATGTTTGTGTGTCGATCTACACCCGGATCCCTAACAAGTGGTATCAGAGCTTTGGCTCGTTACACACGCAAGAAACACGAATCGCGAGAGAAGTATCGATATAGGTTTTCAAGAATCGGCATTCGCTGCCGCCGTTCTGCCGCCGCCACTGTTCCGCCGCCGCCGTTCCGCCGCCGCCGCAGCCGTTCCGCCGCCGTTCCGCCGCCGCCGCCGTTCCGCCGCCGCTGCTGTTCTGCCGCCCCGCCGCTGTCCCGCCGCCGCCGCTGTTTTGCCACCGCCGCCACTCTGCTGTCGCCATTCTGTTCTGTCAAATTAGGGTTTCCTATCGAACTTACTGGGTAGTTTGATTGTGTGCTGCATTTCAAAACTCAGTTCCGACTCGACTGTTAAGCATCTGTGGTCTGGGATAATGGCTGAGAGCGGGAAACTTCAGATTGAGAAGTTTAATGGAAACGATTTTGGTTGGTGGAAAATGCAAATGGAGGATTTGCTTGTTCAGAAAGACTTGGATGCTGTTTTGGGTGAGAAACCAGAAAATATGAAACCAGCTGAATGGGAAACTTTGGATAAAAAGGCCAAGGCGGTTATTAGGTTGTCGCTGACAAAGGATGTTGCGTTCAACATTCTGAAGGAAACTACAGCAAAAGGTATCATGGATGCGTTAGCTAATATGTATGAGAAGCCTTCAGCAGCAAATAAAGTTTTCTTGATTCGAGAGCTGGTTAATACAAAGATGAAAGAGGGAAGTTCAATTTTAGTGCACATCAACAACTTGAACTCGATTTTGTCAAGACTTGGGTCAGTTGGCATCAAATTCGAGGATGAGGTTCAGGCTCTACTACTATTATCATCATTGCCTGATAGCTGGGCTGGTACTGTTACAGCAATTACTAGTTCCACCAGCACGTTCACTTTAAATGGGGTTCGGGATATTATTATGGGCGAAGACACCAGACGAAGAAATTCAGGTGAAACATCAAGTGAACTATTGAATGTTGGCAGAGGAAGAAAGAATAACAGAGGTAGTGGGAGCAAGAACAGGAAAAGGAGTCAGTCTAGGGCTCGAAATGATGTGACTTGTTGGAACTGTAAACAGGTGGGACACTTCAGGAATCAGTGTCCGAATGATCAAAAAGAAGTTAACACTGCAGCAGACTACTCAGACGATGATGCTTTAATTTGTAGCGTGGAGAGCAGTGTGGATTCCTGGGTCATGGATTCTGGAGCTTCGTTTCATGCTACCCACAGCAGCGAAGCATTACAGAATCTAAAAGAAGGCGATTTTGGTAAGGTAAGACTGGCGAACAATGATGTTCTTGATGTTACGGGCATGGGTGACATGGATTTAGTTACTTCAGCTGGTTCATGGACTTTGAAAGATGTCAGGGTGATTCCTGATTTGAAGAAACAGTTGATTTCTGTCGGTCAGTTGGATGAACAGGGACATGAGGTTAAGTTCGGGAATAAGCAGTGGAAAGTTGTTAAAGGGAATCTTGTCATTGCTCGTGGAAAGAAAATGGGTTCATTGTATATGGTTAGTTTACCATCTAAAGGAAGTGATGTTCCAGTTCAGAAAAATACCAAAGTCCAGTTCACAGAATCTCGTGGGCAAAAGAAGGTTTGCTTTGCAAGTAAGAAACCTAGAGTCACAAGAAAGATTCAGAATGAATGTGCATGGAAGAGTTCAGAAAAACCAGTTAAAGGATTTCGTGACAATGGGAGCACAGGTTGTGCTTCAGTTACAGTTCCTAGACAACAATGGGTTAAAAGAATTAATATTCCATCAAATAAAATATCTCCAGATGATTACTTGCTGAATGTGGAGAGTGTTTGTTCTCAGGGTGTTCCAGGATCTGGCAGTTTGTTTCAGTGGGAGCCGATAGGGACGGAGAACAGGTCAGGGGCAGATACAGCCGTGACTGATATATTGAAGCTCGGGGGAGCTTTAACGGGCCTTCAGGTTAACTGATGAGAAGGCCGCTGCATCCAGGAAGACAAGGAAGATTACAAGAGCTACAAGTGTTCACATCGGAAGGCAGTTTGAAGATGATCAAGCCTCCAAGTGGGAGATTGTTGGGTTTGTGGAGTCTTGACTTGGGCTCGGGTTAAAAGACAACTCGGTGGCAGATTAATTAAATTAAAGACTTGGCCCGTTTTCATTTAATTTTAGCCCATTAGGGTTTTCTTAGGGATTAAGTTGTAAACCCTAATTTTCTCTATTTATATTGTGCCATTGTACTTGTAATTCCTCACGAGTGAGGCAGAAAGCAATAAAATAGTATCCTGGTTGCAGCCCGTGGACGTAGGTCACATCGACCGAACCACGTTAAATCTCGCGTGTTCATCTTTATTATTATTTTCTCTCGCCGTTTGATTATGTTTGTGTGTCGATCTACACCCGGATCCCTAACAAAAATGACTGAAGCAGTTAATCTTGATTGTTCATTAGTTGCTTAATCTTGATTTATATAATTTCAACTATTAATTGATTTCCTTGATTGCTAATCTAGTTATTGTCTAATATGCAATCTCTAGTCTCTCTGTCATGCAATACATATGTTGGTGAACCAAAACTAGTTTCTTTGGTGATTTCTGGCAAAATTGTAAGTGTATTGTTTTCTTTGCATAGGTGAAATTTGACAGCTTTTTCAACAAAAGGCAATTACACCTTCCGGCACATGAACAATTGAATTTGATTTTACAAGTCAAATGGATATAACTTAATTCAAATGTGGTCATCAAACTTTAAGCCAAATGTAGTATAATCTAAGTATCAGTTGTACTTCAATTCGAATGCAATCCAATTCAAAAGTTCACAATTTGCAACAAATAGTCAATTGACAAAATAAAATACAATTCAATCATCCATTTGAAGAGTAATAAATTCAATTCTAGTTTACTGAAAACCCAAGAAGGAACATCAATAGAGAAGTTAATTTCATTGTTCTTACATATCCTATTAAAGAATAAGTTAACTTACCTGATCGAATGAGCGGTTCTCGGTCGAATCTTCTTGGTTCTTGGTCGAATCTTCTTTACACAACGCAGCGAGTTCAAAAGCAGATAGGCGTAAGAGCAGGCGGTTTGGTAAAGGAGGAATAGAGGGTGATCGGTTTTGAATCATCGGAACGAACGTGGATATGCAAATCATTGACATGCCGATTTTTGTGTGATGTTGTTGCAAAACCTATATCCAGAGGTTTTCTTTTTCTAGGAGAGATATTGAAATCCAATATAATATATTAATTATTATTTTATTCTTTATAATTTAGTTTCTTCTCAAAGAGCATTTATGATTTTTTTTTTGTTTATTAATTTATTTTTTAAACGTCAAATGTGCGATCCTGCTTCGAATGATAGGTGTTATCTTAATCAGGTCTACCTATCTGTTTCCCAACAGGAACCGCACCCCAACCCTCTCATTAGGAAACTAATTAGTAGGAAAACCCGTTGACTCAACTCTGAACATTTATGCTTAAAATGAAACTCGAACCTATGACCTCCAAATATTTACATGTAATGAGGTACCTCAAAATATTTACAGTTTATTGATTTATTTACTGTTGAAACATAGGAATTAGTTTTTTTTAAAGTTTTTTAGTTACTTAGTATGATGTTATCACGTTGCTTAGACTATTGATATTATGAATTTACGTTATACATTAATTCTACTATTTATTTGTTATTTACAATATTTATTTATGTTACTATATATATAAATATATATATAATATATATATATATATATATATATATATATATATATATATATATATATATATATATATATATATATATATATATATTATATATATTATATCCTTATACATGTATTATTATATTTGTCGTCACGTTCATACAAAACCTGACCCGAAAATTAGCATTCTGACTATAACAAAATAACCGTTATAGAATACTTAGAACTATAGACATTGTAGAATTTTGTCTTTTGTTTTTACTTTAACCATAAGTGACTAGAGTTTATTGGGTTTAAGCAAGTTTAACTTTTGTTAATACACTTTAACATTGTTTAATAAAAATAGGTCTTATTAGTTTTATTGGGTCATATATCTCCAGCGAGTCTTAAAAGCCATAATAGTTGTTAATGGTCGATCATCATTTACCCAAGTTGAACATCAATAATCACTATTGACCTATTTGGCCATCAATAGCCCTAACTAACTATCAAAAACTCTAAATGATTATTTCATCATGATTAACTATCACTCACTCTAATTAACTATGAACAACTACATAGTAATTACTGAGTCTAATTAACCATTATTTACCCCAATAACCAGTTACAACCATTGATGGTTAGTTAGGGTCATTGATGACAACTTTGTGTCATTGATCACCAATTATGGTTAGCGATTCTTAGTTAAATTAACTATGGTTATTAATGGGCCAATGTGGTCATTTTAGGTCATTGATTGTCAGTTATGATAGTTGATGGTCAATTTGAGTCATTGACAACCAGTAAGGGTCATTGATCGTTAATTAAGGCAATTGATGGACATACATGGTTATTGATGGTCACTTTAGGTTATTAATGGTAACATAAGGTTATTGTCACTTGATGGTCAATTAAAATCACTAATAGTCACTTGATGGTCAATTAGGATCATTGATAGTCACTTGACGCCCAATTAGGATCACTAATAGCCATTTGATGGTCAATTAGGATCATTCATAGTCACCTCGACCCATTGATGGTCAATTATCATTTAAGAAGGTGATGGGTCATAAGGTGATACAATAGGAACAAAATAAGTCCGAAGATAATTTAATATTTTAGATTACTTGCATATAACTTAACAAAATAAACCCTAACACATACAATTACGCTATTAAATAGGAAACCAAACATATTGAATGAAGGTATTGATAATGAGCCCAAACACCCACAAGTAGGGCTGCAAACGAACCGAACGAACACGAACAAGGCCTTGTCGTGTTCGTTCGTTAAGAAATAAACGTGTTCATGAACTGTTCACGAACACTTACCGAACGAGATTCTTTGTTCGTGTTCGTTCATTAAGAAAATGAACATGTTCATGAACTGTTCACGAACACTTACCGAACGCAAATGAACACAAACAAATGTAAACGAACACAAACAACTGTTCATGAACATGACGAACACAAAAAAACTCATAAACACAAACGGATACAATTGATTATAAATTTATTTTGAATAAAATTTACATTTTTATTACAAACATTACACAAAATTAATCAAAAATAAATAAGTACTTAACATAAATATAAAAAAATACTTGATATAATAATCATAAAAATAAATAACATAAAAATTAAGAATATAAATGAACACATTAACGAACATAAACGAACACATTATCGAACGTTCACGAACGGACATTAACGAACATAAACGAACACATTATCGAACGTTCACGAACATAAATGAACGAACGCGGCCTGTGTTCATGTTCGTTCGTTTAACTAAACGAACAAATTTTTCTTGTTCGTGTTCGTTCATTTACTAAACGAACGAACATAAACGAACTTCCCGCCGAACGGTTCACGAACTGTTCGCTGAACGTTCAGTTCGTTTGCAGTCATACCCACAAGTAAGCCACTCTAAAGGTGTTCAGAAGTCTTTATGTAAGTGTAGGGGTGCAAAACAAGCTTATTTGAGCCTGAGCTATAGTAGTCTCAAGCTCGACTCGTTATTTATGTATTTATTTTCTTTGAATTGTTTTATATTTAAGTTATATATATATATATATATATATATATATATATATATATATATTTATTTATAGTTATATATTTATATATATAATAATGTTACTTATTATTTGTCAAAATATATTATACAACTATAACTATATATATATATATATATATATATATATATATATTTAATAAATCAAATAAAAATATATAAATAAAATATACAATAAGAACAAAATAAGTCCGAAGATAATTTAATATTTTAGATTACTGCATATAATGAACAAAATAAACCCTAACACATACAATTACGCTATTAAATTGGAACCAAACATATTGAATGAAGTATTGATAATGACAAACACCCACAAGTAAGCCACTCTAAGGATGTTCAGAAGTCTTTATGTAAGTGTAATGGTGCAAAACAAGCTATTTGAGCCTGAGCTATAGTAGTCTCAAGCTCGACTCGTTATTTATGTATTTATTTTCTTGAATTGTTTTATATTTAAGTTATATATATATATATATATATATATATATATATATATATTTATAGTATACATTTTATATAATATATAATAAATATTACTTAATTATTTGTCAAAATATATTATACAACTATAACTATTATATATATATATATATATAATAAATCAATAAAATATATAATAAAAACCTCATTTAGAACTTTAGCCTCATGAGTTGGCACGATCATTTAATAAGTTTCTTATGCTCGAGCTCAGCTATACTTGTTTTGAGCTTTTAATAAATTCGATCTCGAGTAGCTTACGAGTAGCTCAATTCGTTTGCACCCTTTTTAAAAATTCATTCCCACAGATCCAAATTAACTGACCCACCACCAATAAAATTTGTGGATCTAATGGGCTTAATTCATATTTAATTTAAAATTAAATAAATTAACTAACCTAATGATATGTATATTATAACTTATCCGTATGATTTGAAGAACACCACCTGCTAATCAACAAGTCGCCCATGCCCATGTGTGTCTTCTATTGTTCTCATCAAAGAAATTGTGCAACTAAACAGAACTTCATACGTCGTCTTCTTCTTCCCTTTCTGCAATTGAAGGTAATTGTAAATCTTTGAATTTAGTAAGACTTTAACTAAATGACGGTTATGATCCGATGTATGGACTGCGATTTTAGGGAATTAGGGTTGCATAAGTCATCATCGAGAACTTTGAAGGAGAAACACGGAACCATAGTTGATTTAAGATCAGGTGCTACTTTAGTTTAACACTAGAAGGTGAGAATTACTATTACAAATTAAGTCTATGTTCTTTGAATAAGAGAATTGGCATCCTATAAACGCTGAATGTTTCCATTATCGCAAAAAGGATAAGAGCTGTTTAAACTTCAAGTGTTTTTGTGTACAAGTGGTACAAATCCAACGAATTCAAGCTCCATTATCTCAGATAAATTACAATTTACTCATTCTTTTATTATATTTGCAATAAGTAATGTTGGTTACACAAATACTTTAGAATACCAAAGTTTAGTCTTCAATAAAATCAACGTAATAGACCCGAGTACTCCTATTTTTCCCTAATTGATCTTACGAGACATATGTGTTCGGATTATTGATAGCATTTAATGGATATGACAGCGGTTTGGAATGAACTTTTAGGTCGTCTTAATGAATCATTAAATTATTTTGAAATCCTTGCAGTAACCCAAATCGTTCGGTAGACAAGAGGTGTTGTTGAAGGGTAAAAGGCAGCAAAGAATCGAGTTTTTGTGACCCGTTTGACAAGGTAAACATCATGAACTAAATAGAGGTATTATGCTTAAGGTATAGGTTGAAAAAGGAAAAAAAAAAGAGGACACGTTTAGCTTATAAATAGCCTCTCAAAAATAGCTTATAGCTGCTGTTAGGGGACTATATTGGCTGCAAAATAATAAGCCATGTGAGTGCTACTATTCATGTTAGTTAATTGTCAGTTAGGGGCTTGTTGTTTACCTTTTAGGGGGCTATTAGTAGTTAAGAACAACAACATGTAGCTGCTGTTTGATGCCCTTTTGTTGCTATAAATTCATCATAATACTTGTTGTAAACTTGTAATTATATATTGTATTTGTAATCTGTTATGCTGGTTACACAAATACTTTAGAATATTAAAGTTTAACCTTCAATAAAATCGACCCTAATTGACCCGAGTACTCCTAGTTTCCCTAAGTAATCTTTACGGATCATATTTGTTCGGATTATTGATGACATCCAATGGATATCCTTACACGTCAGGTTATGTGTATAATGAAAACAAATAAAATAATCATTGATGTTAGTTAGTGTTAAATGGCCCTAATTTTTAATTAATAGATAATATCGACCCTAATTGACCCGAGTACTCCTATTTTTTCCTATTTGATCTTTACGAGACATATATGTATGGATTATTGATATCATTTAATGGATATGCCATAGGTTTGGAATGAACTTGAAGGTCGTCTTAATGAATGACTAACATTATTTTGAAATCCTTGCAGCAACCCAAATTGTTCAGCAGGCAAGAGGTGTTATTGAAGCGTAAAGAGCAGCAAAGAATCGAGTTTCGTGACCCGTTTGACAAGGTAAACACCATGAACTAAATAGAGGTATTATGTGCAACAACTTCCTTTAGGTATGCAAATTATAAGTAAACTATGATGCTAATAAAGATCAGTTTAATAGGATTTAGATCCATGAACTCCTCACATAGTTGATTCAAGGCTAAGGGTAAAGTTGCACTTAAAATTACAACCCGATGAACTTTAGATTATAGAAATTTGGCATGGGAATAGATACTACAAAGAGATAAAGTTTTGACTTTTTAAGTCAACCCAGGTACTCTATAACAAAACTAAAATTGATACTATAATTTCAATAAAAGCTATCAAGACTTATCAAAAAGTTAGTTTTGCTGTAATTTCAATAAAAGCTACCAAGACTTGTCAATAAGAAAATTGTTGTGTAAAATAAAGGAAATAAAATTAATCATTTATATATAGAGAAACAATTCTTTTATCTCCTTTTGAAGTAAATTCATCCCTTTGTCTAAAACAGCTAGCTCTTTACCCAGTGTAGCATGGCTGCAAATTAAATAACGACGACTTGCTGATAGGCAAGCTCAATTCAAGATGAAAGAAAACCATTTTAACCATTCCCTATTTTAGTCGTTTTAGTTGGGTTGTTTTAGATAAAAGAATACTAATACATCAAAAAGAATTTATTTCACAAAAAAATCATTCTTAAACAGTAAGCAACAACAACAAGCAACAACAACAGAAGCAAACTTTTAAGCAAGTTTCTCTTAAAAAAAAGTATAGGGAGTGGGGGGGTTATTTATTATTTATACACGATATTTGAATTCATGTTAAGTGCATCAATTGCACACACAACAATAAGGACAAAAATTTAGGTAAAAGGGTAAGCAACGTATGAATTGTTTAATCATATATTAAGCCCAAAAGAATAGCTAAAAACACAAAATAATAAAATGTTACCATTATCATCGTCTAGATCAGTTCCTCTGGTTGGAAGACCACTAAAATCATCCATATCATCTTCCTCTTCATAAGCGTAATCCCATCAACAAATTCTTTTACTACCTGTTAATATCAACAGTAGAATATAAATTTTACTAAAAACACACAAATAATGAATGCTATAAAATAGTAAATTATATAGATCCTATGATCAACCTCTTTCTACTCTTCTTGATATGGTCCCTCAAATTCATTAAGATATTTACTGTATGATAACCACATACATCTTGGTCAGTAATTACTTGATCCACATCAGTACGTTATCCGCCAACGTAAGCACAAAGTAAATTACCAACGTTTAATAGTATCGACTATAAGTTAATAGCAAGACTCAACCAATAATCATAATCAAGTGATGCTACTATGCAAGTCTAAAATATTCTTTCAAGTTAGTGTATTGCAGCTACTTTCAACAAATGAACAAATCAGTTTAACAAGGTCGGATACATTGTCCTTGTAGGATTTCGCAATGACTTTGGATAAAAGCTGGACTAAAATCACGAATAAGGTAGACCCAACTTTCATTAAAGGAGCTTTAGCTTTTGGCGGAAAGAGGTGAAACATACGTTGATAGTGTAGGTCGGATACATTGTCCTTGTCGAAATTGTGTCAATGCAAGAAGACATATTCCTAGTGTTTTGCTAATCATATCATATATAATGGTTTTGATCCGACATACGATGTATGGGTATATCACGGTGAACATCTGTCGGGTTATGATACAGACAAAACAAATAGTTAGTGTGAAGAAAGTGAAAATGAATCAAATGACGGTGTCGATGAGTTGCTTGATGATGTTTTTCCTATTGATGATGTCGATGAGTTGTTTGATGAATCAAAGTGAAAATGGGTATATCACTTCAAATTAACGAGGAGTTGTATGCATTGTCTTCCCTTCCTAATAATCGAGTTTCGTATCATAAGCGATACATAGTGAACGGGGTTAAATTTATAGTTAAGTCAAGAGATGACTACAGGCAAACACAAAATTATGGAGTAACGGTCCCTGGCGTTAATGATATTGAAGACGATTATTATGTATATCTTGACGAAGTGATTGAATTGTCATTCATACGAGGTTATCGTGTTATTTTATTTAAATGCATATGGTTTGATACTGATCGTCGTAAAAAAACACATCATATTTGAACCTCATTTCATAAGTGTAGACACATCCCAAAATGCTTATAAGGAAGATCCTTTTATTTTTGCAAACCAGGCTAAACAAGTGTTTTATATAAATGACCCATTTAAGCCAAATTCAGAATGGAAAATCATTGAAAGAATAACTCATAGACACCTGTGAGATATTCCGGAAAAAAAGAATTCAGAAGATTTGTTAGAAGATTTCAACCTTGTTCGTGAAGATATTGCCGAAGATATTGTTGAAAATGTTGATGTTCGGGGTTTTGATGGCATTATTGTTGATTTTATTGGCGATGAGATAGATGATTCTTATCATAGTATGGAGGATTTTAGTTCAGAAATAAATCTGGATGATTCAGACACTGATAAATCTAAAAATGATAATGAAGATGTTGACTCAGACGATGATGATTTGTAATGTTCAAGTCTTTATATTTTGTAGGACTTTTATTATATAAATTTCTTAAATAATATTTCTAACCTACATGTTTTAACAGAATTATTTCATATTATTCTAACATTCGCTGTGTATTTAACGATGGCAGGTAAATGTGAAGGCAGATTAATAAGGATTTATCTAAATTGATGATTCTGATTTGGATTTGATTCAATAGCTTGGGTATATGAGGTATTTTTCTACTTTGATGAAATTTAGTATACTTGTTGATTTTTGAACTTATTTTGTGCTATTTATATAATCAACCCGACCCAACACAACCTGAACCAATCCTAATCTGTTTTTAAATCGACACGTCCTGACCCGAACCTGTTCTGACGTGGCACCCGGTTCGACCCGATCCGTATGTGATACGGGTGTACTCATAAGTAATTTACGAGTTGACATGAATACATCGTGTTATGCACGATAATTAAAAACTATATATTTTTAGTGATTTTAAATTTTTAACCATTATATATAATGATTTAGCTAATCTGATTATAATATGTTTTCAGATTTGTGATAAGGCTGAATTTCGAAAGAACTTATTATTGAGGCTTGTGTTACTCGGGCATAAAAAGATTGTTGATACGGTGCTGTTGCAAGTTGGTTTGGATGATAACGAGTTTTTTTGTATTTGTTTAATGTTATTTTATTGGATTTGACTTGAGAATATTATGTACTATGTTAAACTTATATTCATGCATATACATTTGAACAAACTATTGATTTGAAAGGTGTATATTAAATTTCTTTGTTTCGGTAATTAATAGCAGTTTACAGGTTTCATAAATAGTCTTCTATTAGTTTATCGTCTTTTTGTTTTGAAGTATTTTAACTTTAAAGACTGATTTTCAGTTTGTGATACCCTTTTAATAACTATATAATTTCAGTCATATTATAGTTTTCTACATAAAAGTCTTTTCAAATTGAAAGTAAGCTTTTGCTTTGATTTGCTTTAAGACGTTAGTAACTAATTTGTAATCTATATTATGTTTTTTTAAAAATAGTGAAATGTGTTTTCTTTGTTAGAGTCTGAATATCAGTTCCTATTTATTAGATTTACATACCTCTATAGAGACTAAATATTTATTTTATAAAAGGACAATCATAACATGTTTAAGACTGAATTTTAATCTTCGATACCTTATTTAAAGTTATATAAATTGTATCATATTATTAGAGACTATAAATCTTTACTTAATTATTTTTCTTATGTGAAAGTCATTCCAGACTAAAAGTTAATCCCTGACTCAATTTACAATACGAATATCAATAACTGATTTGTAACCTCTAATATATTCTCTAAAATAGTAAATTTATTTTCTTTATTAGAGACTAAATATCACTCCCCAATTAGTAAATCTACAAACTTCTTTAAAGACTGAATATCAATTTCAAATAACGACAACTACAATATGTTTAAGACTGATTTTCAGTGTTAAGTATATTTCTTAAAATGATATAATTCGAATCAAATAATTAGAGATTATAAATCAGTTATTAATATTTTTCCAATGCAAAAATCATTACATATTGAATTTCAGTCCCTAATTCGATATGCATTTTGAATATTAAAAACTATTTTTCATTCTCCAATATAGGCCTTATTTATTAAGACTGTTTATTAGTTATTCATATAATGATGTCATTTAGGTATCATATTTAGGACAGAAAGTCAGTTACTATCAACTTCCCTCCAAAAACTCTTTATAGCAAGTGTGTATTTGTGACTGAAATTTAGTGTTTAAAAAGTTGTCTTATTTCTAAAGACCGATTATCAGTTACTTGCATTAGGCATAAAAAAATCAGTCTCAAATATCATTTGTAACTGATATATTAGTCTTGGATACTGTGTATCTGCGACTGAGATCAGTCTCTAATAATTTAGTCTTTAATTGTGACCTCTCGTGTAATTGTTAAGTTGTTGTTATCTCTTGTAAGGGCTTGTTTCGTCATTAATACAAATACGGGGACTCGTTTGAAATTTCTTGTATCTTAAATCTCTCTTGGGTATTTAGATTTTTCTTATAATTTGTGTTATTATTAAATACTTAAATTAATAATAATAATAATAATAATAATAATACTAATGAATATAATAATAAAATAATAATAATAATAAAAATAATGAAAATAATAACAGAAATAATAATAATAATGATAATAAGCATAATGGGGGTTAATTTTGAAAATAAGTAAAAACAAGATAAGTTTAATTAATTTAAAACTTGTAAATAAAATTAATAAAACTCCAGGGACTAAACTGTAAATTCTCTTTTAAAATGGAAATCAAACTTTGGGTTAATTAGGTAACTTCATAAAGCACAGGGACCTAGTTGTAAATTTTCTAACCCAACCCCCCAAACCCCGTAATTCCGGCCCGGTTCTCCGGTGACCGCCGGTCGAGCTCCGGCGACACCCCAAAACCTCCCAAAACTCATTTTCAACATCTAAAAATGAACCTAACCGGTGCTTGAACATGTTTCGAACTTAGGATTATGGTTAATTCGAAATTAACAAACAGGTTACTAAGCTATTCAATTCGAAACCGATACCATCGAACTCAAAACCGATTTTACACTTAAATTATCTTAAATTATTAAATTAATTGGTTATAAACGATCGATTAACCAAATAGAACATAATGGAGTGGTTAATTTCACCTGAAACGACCAAATTACATCTCCAATAAATGATAAACGGTCGATAATAAAGTTGTAGCCGTTGGACGTGATCGGGTCGAATTGATACTATAAAATAGATGGCTAATGCTCTCGACCTTCTCTTTAAACTCTCTGTAACCTCAATTTTATAAAAACACACACACATCCAACAATTGATTGAAGAACAGTCGCGAACCTAGCCCAAGCGTGAAAACGATTATACTGCATCAAATCAGGTAATTGCACACATGAATGTACTCGATTTGAGGTGGGTAACAATAGCCCTAAGGTTAATTCCATTATGAACTTCGAATTGTTGATTAATTTCTTCTTTTTCAAATTAGGGTTCTTAGCAAAATTGGGGATTTCGGATTTAAATAACTTTTCTTGTTTGTTTTATGTTTTATAACAAAAATCAGGGACTAGCCCAACCGGTTAAGAACATACACTGTTGGGCAGGAGGTCCCGGGTTTGACCCGGGCCCCTGCCATTATTTTTTAAAAGGGTTTTGAATAACTTTTAAGTTTCAGAAACATTCTAAAAATTATTGTTTATCAAATAAAAATCATTTTTAATCATAAATTACATAAAATCATTTTCTCTTAAAATTTCTAAAAATTTTAATTAAGAAATTTCCTTTTCTTTTATTTTAAAAATTATAAAAATTTGTACAAAATACCCTTATTTATAATCTTATATTGAAATGAGTTCCACCTAATTCTTAGTAAATTTTATTTGAAAAAATCCTTTATTATGACAAAATAAAGTTACAATTATTTATACTTATTTTATGAAAATAAATAAATATGTATATATTTAAAATGTACACTCATTTCAACTATTATAATCATTTAAATCTATAAATTACTATTTTATTTAAATAGTAAATAATAATCATTTAATAGTAAAATTATAACTTTTATTAATAGTGTTAATTACTAAAATTCTTATTTAAACCATTTAATTACCAAAATAATAATAGATTACATCTATAACATGAAAATCATGGACAAATGGTTTATAAATATAATAACAAAATCACCATGAATAACTTAATACGACATTTCATTTAGGTTGATCGTTATCGTATTCTCGGCATTATATTCAAGACTTATTATTTATCATCCTTATTATCCATGTGAGTTTTCATACCCCTTTTTATATTATTTCACACTTTTGGGGTGAAACATGTTAATCGTATTATAAATACACTTGTATACACGTTTTTAATTTTGTAACACTTGTGCAATTCCTCTTATTTTGTCATGGTTATTTGAAATCTTGTAACTATCATGCGATGACTCTTGTAAGATACAATCATTAACTATTGCTAGCCTGGCGACGTCATAGATCTATGGGCCTGACAAGCCTATTTGGTGCTAAAGCCGAGTTATTGCCGTCTCCTAGTGTCGTATTCTTGAGCACTATGGGAACCAAATACACTTAGCTAATCGTTTAATCTTGTAATCTTGTAATGGCCATATTTGTCAAGGTTTGATTGTTACATTTGTTCATCCATCTTTATTTATTTTATTCAATAACCTATGACGTGAATTGCCATCTTTTGATATATACTTATGTATGCTAAATCTATAGAAACTCACCAACATATTGTTGACATTATTTTTAACATGTTTCAGGAAATGATACTGCTTAGCTTGCTTTGAAGACTTGTTTACATCTAGAACTGAACCTAGATTAAAATAAAAAGTCAATTATTGTCACATGACGTTGGAAATCTTATGTATTGTTGAATGTTTGAACTTATGTTATTTCTTAAATGTATGTCATGAATATTGATGTTTAATATTGTTGACACTTTAAATTAGCGTTTTCTGGCATGAATAATCTTAACCCTCACATCTCGACGTGTCCGCCGTTAAAGTTGGGGTGTGACAGATTGGTATCAGTGCCCATAACTATAGGGATCCAGGTTATTAGAAATGGTGACCTAGACTATGGTTAACTTAGGGACCCTTATATGAAAACTTTGCCTGATCTTGTAAGTTTTTCTATTTACATGCTACATGATGTTACATGCTACATTATGAACCCCTTATGTGCTATTTGTATTTACTTAGAAATGGTGCTTTAGGATTATGACTTGAACCTTGTATACCTCAACTTCCTAACCCTCTTCATCTACTCTTAAGTTCTACAGCATCTAGTCTTTTCTAAAACTTATTCTTGACTACGTGTGGAATTCTACGCATCTTATCGAGTGGATAAAATTCCTTAGACGATATGTCTAAATCTTAAAAATCTCATCGAGGTTTTAATTCTAATGGTCTTAGGAAAGTGTGTGACACATAAACACCTGTATTCTGGATTTCCTGGCAAAAGGCCCTCGGGCTAAGGTAAGCATTTCGTATAAATCTCATTGCGATACCTGTTATGCTTACCTGGGGATTTCTGGGATGAGTGCTAAATTATGGTCAATATACACATCTTCCTCAAGGTAATTGGGATTAAGTCACTTCGACGTGTCCATGTTCCTATTGGCTTTGTGTTACCAAATGGAACAATCCGGAATATGTTTATTAAATCTTAAAAATGTACTCGTTATTATCGAACTCGTTTTACTCATCAATTCCTATGTTTAAACATTATTATACGTCATGTGCCTTATGTGACTATCGCTATACCTTGATCAATGCGTATATAAATCTCAATACATATTTAAAGGCATTGTGTGCTTAAATCGAATGGTTTTCAAAACTTTAAATTGTTACTTATGGTTTTCAAATCTCCTTAAAGTGTGTCCCATAATTGAATTCATGCAATGCTGTAAAAGTAGGATACTGTATCTCTGGATGTTTTGTCTAGGTAGGGTATCCATATTAATCTAATTCGACCGATGGATCCATTTACCCTACCTGGGAATCCATGAGGTGAGTGTCCGTTTATAGGTACGCGTGTCTTCAGTAAAGTGGTGGTTGACCTAACACTTTGAGAAGTCAACGTATTCCCTTTGGTTTGCGAAACGCACGTTTACATTTGGAGCATCTCATTGTTTTTTGAATCGATTTTGTTATTGATTTTTTTTTCTAGATTTAAACCGTTCAAGCTTTGAAAACCTATCACAATTGATTCGGTTATTCCGAACTGTAACCTTAATCGTGGCAAGCATGATTTTTCTCTTGTTAATGTTACATTGAAGTAATTTAAAGTTTTCTAAGTTTCTAACCGATTTTTTTTCTTTTTTTAAAGTCGAGCTTGGTAATAATATTGTGTGATAAAATCTTTTAACCGTTTTGCACCGTAGGAAATGCAAGAGGTCACAAGTCAATTTATGACAAAGGACACTCGTATCTCCTAAAGGAAACTATCTCATCACAACGGGAGTGACTCTCTTACTCTGGGGACGACTTTCCATTTGCTATTATTGTTCTTATGAAATTTCATCATCAAGACAGGAGTGAATTCCTTACCTTGATGACCATTTCTTTCTTCTTGTTCTTATGAATTCGTATTTTTACCAATGAAATTACCTCCTTAAAATAGGAGTGAATTTCGTACCTCGATGATGGTTTCCAATTTTTCTATTGGTTGCATTTATGAAATTTCACCCTCTGGATAGGGGTGATTTCCTTATCTTGAGGACAAATTTCACTCATTTTTCTCTTGGACTCGCATTTCACGAATGAAATGACCTCACCAAAATAGGAGTGAATCCCGTACTTTGGTGACAAATTCAATTCTCGATTGTTTTTCTTATTATCATGAAATCCCTCATCGAGATAGGAGTGAATTCCATACCTTGATGATAATTTCACTCATCCAAGTTTTATGGGTTTGTATTTCCTCAAATGAAATGACCTCTTCAAAGTAGGAGTGAATTCTGTACTTTGATGAAAATTTTTATTTTGCTATATTTTGTTTCTATAAAATTTCACCGTTAAGATAGGAGTGATTTTCTTTACCTTAATGGTAAGTTACCTCGTCTTATCCTTGTGGATCCTTAACAATGAGTTAGGATCAAGCTCTTGTCTTAATAGTTAAGAGTCATGTTTTGGGAACTACACCACCAAGTTAGAAGTGATATCCACACCTTGGTGACCATTCTCATTCTTTGATTTCTATTTCACCAAGGTCTTAAGACTCCTATTGACAAGAAACACATAGTAACTTGAAGAGTGAACACCGTTAACTGATTTATCAGCGATAGTGTTCCAACCTATCAAGTTAAAGCATGATTCCTGGACTCAAAAGAGGTCCTGACCACTTTAGATTAATCTTAGTTCCAAAACTGGAACATTTAGATCTTAATCGATTTTTCTCACGTCTTTTTGTTTCAATTGGTCGTTTGATCTAGCTTTATGGAACCTTTTATTTCTTACTTATCGATCTTCATTTGAGTTATCATCAAAACTTAATTGCACGATGATAACACTCCTAAAACAATCTTCCTTACAAAATAAAGTCATTATAAATTTATGTTTATGTCTTTCTGATCATACCAATGTTTCGGATTTATTCATGGGTTTGATGAACCACGTGTGCAAGCCGTACTTGAAAATTTTATTTGTGATGGTCTATATCGACGATGCCCTGAATTATCCAAATTGTTAATCCAATCATGAACGACAGCTTCATTTGATCCTTGAATTCTAATAATAAGAAAAAAAATGCAATTCTTATTGTTTGCGTTACTTCTTTGGTCATCTTTGAATTCCTAATCTTGAAAATCTCCAAGTCTGTATCATGATTGTGACTTACAAGATTCGTTATTACATTCATTCCTGATGCGGATAAAAAGGTTCATGAATTTTCGCAATTAGTATTAATGGTTTGGCATAAAGGAAAAGAAGGCATAGCTTGGTATATGTCCAAGTGCCTCACCTGCTCAAAAGTCAAAGCCAAACATCTGTATTCCTATGAATCGTTTGTTTAACTTGGGGTTTCTGTGTATAAAAGGAAACATTTATCGATGAAGTTCATCATCAATTTGCCTCTTATTTCTTGACATCATAATAACACTTGTTTCATCATTGATCGAATTACTAAACCGATGAAATTCATATCGATTCTTGAGGAATATCGAGCCGAGAAATTGACTCGTATCTACATCAACGAAATAGTCAGCCACCGTGGTGTGTCTTAAAAATCTTTGATCGGGATAATATACTTATCTTTCGTTCTAGCCAAACCTTTAAATCGTCTTTGAAAATACAAGACAATCTTAGTACAATTCATCATTTGCTGACCGAAGCGGAAAGAACGATACAATCTTTCTAGATATGCATTGAGCTTGTGTCAGTTTATTTAAGTAGCTATTGGGATTCTCAATTTCCGTTGATCAAACTTTCATACAATTACAGGCCTTTCCATTGGCATCGAGATGTCATTTTGTAAGTTCATTTAAAATGCTTGAGTGTTTTGAGAAGGTGGCTTATAAGCTTAAACTACCCTAAGAACTCAGCATTGTTTATCTAACATTTCATGTGTCAAATCTCAAAAATTTATCTTGCCAATGATAACTTTCGTATCCTACTGGAGGTGTTCAAATTTGCATGTTCCTTTGGAGGAAATCCAAATTGGCGAGTCGGTGCATTTCGTTGAGAAATCTGTCGAGATTATGGACCAAACGTTGAAGAAGACCCGAACAACTACCATGCCAATCGTCAAAGTTCATTGGTAAAATAAACGTGGAGCCAAGTTCACCTGGGAACGTGAGGATCACATGAGGAAGAAATATCCCTATCTTTTTGTTTAGTCTTATCTTTAATTTCGGGATGAAATTTCTTAAAGTTGGGGAGACTGTGACCTCTCGTGTAATTGTTAAGTTGTTGTTATCTCTTGTAAGGGCTTGTTTCGTCATTAATACAAATACGGGGACTCGTTTGAAATTTCTTGTATCTTAAATCTCTCTTGGGTATTTAGATTTTTCTTATAATTTGTGTTATTATTAAATACTAATAATAATAATAATAATAATAATAATAATAATAATAATAATAATAATAATAATAATAATAATAATAATAATACTAATGAATAATAATAATAATAATAATAATAATAATAATGAAAATAATAATAATAATGATAATAAGCATAATGGGGGTTAATTTTAAAAATAAGTAAAAACAAGATAAGTTTAATTAATTTAAAACTTGTAAATTAAAATAAATAAAACTCCAGAGACTAAACTGTAAAATCTCTTTTAAAATGGGAATTAAACTTTGGGTTAATTAGGTAACTTCATAAAACACAGGGACCTAGTTGTAAATTTTCTAACCCAACCCCCAAACCCCGTAATTCCGGCCCGGTTCTCCGGTGACCGCCGGTCGAGCTCCGGCGACACCCCAAAACCTCCCAAAACTCATTTTCAACATCTAAAAATGAACCTAACCGGTGCTAGAACATGTTTCGAACTTAGGATTATGGTTAATTCGAAATTAACAAACAGGTTACTAAGCTATTCAATTCGAAACCGATACCATCGAACTCAAAATCGATTTTACACTTAAATTATCTTAAATTATTAAATTAATTGGTTATAAACGATCGGTTAACCAAATAGAACATAATGGAGTGGTTAATTTCACCTGAAATGACCAAATTACATCTCCAATAAATGATAAAAGGTCGATAATAAAGTTGTAGCTGTTGGACGTGATCGGGTCGAATTGATACTATAAAATAGATGGCTAATGCTCTCGACCTTCTCTTTAAACTCTCTGTAACCTCAATTTTATAAAAACACACACACATCCAACAATTGATTGAAGAACAGTCGCGAACCTAGCCCAAGCGTGAAAACGATTATACTGCATCAAATCAGGTAATTGCACACATGAATGTACTCGATTTGAGGTGGGTAACAAAGGCCCTAAGGTTAATTCCATTATGAACTTCGAATTGTTGATCAATTTCTTCTTTTTCAAATTAGGGTTCTTGGCAAAATTGGAGATTTCGGATTTAAATAACTTTTCTTGTTTGTTTTATGTTTTATAACAAAATTCAGGGCCTAGCCCAACCGGTTAAGAACATACACTGTTGGACAGGAGGTCCCGGGTTCGACCCGGGCCCCTGCCATTATTTTTTAAAAGGGTTTTAAATAACTTTTAAATTTCAGAAACATTCTAAAAATTATTGTTTATCAAATAAAAATCATTTTTAATCATAAATTACATAAAATCATTTTCTCTTAAAATTTCTAAAAATTTTAATTAAGAAATTTCCTTTTCTTTTATTTTAAAAATTATAAAAATTTGTACAAAATACCCTTATTTATAATCTTATATTGAAATGAGTTCCACCTAATTCTTAGTAAATTTTATATGAAAAAATTCTTTATTATGACAAAATAAAGTTACAATTATTTATACTTATTTTATGAAAATAAATAAATATGTACATATTTAAAATGTACACTCATTTCAACTATTATAATCATTTAAATCTATAAATTACTATTTTATTTAAATAGTAAATAATAATCATTTAATAGTAAAAGTATAACTTTTATTAATAGTGTTAATTACTAAAATTCTTATTTAAACCATTTAATTACTAAAATAATAATAGATTACATCTATAACATGAAAATCATGGACAAATGGTTTATAAATATAATACCAAAATCACCATGAATAACTTAATACGACATTTCATTTAGGTTGATCGTTATCGTATTTTCGGCATTATATTCAAGACTTATTATTTGTCATCCTTATTATCCATGTGAGTTTTCATACCCCTTTTTATATTATTTCATACTTTTGGGGTGAAACATGTTAATCGTATTATAAATACACTTGTATACACGTTTTTAATCTTGTAACACTTGTGCAATTCCTCTTATTTTGTCATGGTTATTTGAAATCTTGTAACTATCATGCGATGACTCTTGTAAGATACAATCATTAACTATTGCTAGCCTGGCGACGTCATAGGTCTATGGGCCTGACAAGCCTATTTGGTGCTAAAGCCGAGTTATTGCCGTCTCCTAGTGTCGTATTCTTGAGCACTATGGGAACCAAATACACTTAGCTAATCGTTTAATCTTGTAATCTTGTAATGGCCATATTTGTCAAGGTTTGATTGTTACATTTGTTCATCCATCTTTATTTATTTTATTCAATAACCTATGACGTGAATTGTCATCTTTTGATACATACTTATGTATGATAAATCTATGGAAACTCACCAACATATTGTTGACATTATTTTTAACATGTTTCAGGAAATGATACTGCTTAGCTTGCTATGAAGACTTGTTTACATCTAGGACTAGACCTAGATTAAAATAAAAAGTCAATTATTGTCACATGACGTTGGAAATCTTATGTATTGTTGAATGTTTGAACTTATGTTATTTCTTAAATGTATGTCATGAATATTGATATTTAATATTGTTGACACTTTAAATTAGCGTTGTGTGGCATGAACAATCTTAACCCTCACATCTCGACGTGTCCGCCGTTAAGGTTGGGGTGTGACATTAATGATCATTTTTATTGTAGTGTTTGTTTCCTTGCGAGATCGGGAGGCCGGAGCTAGGGGTGAAACTCCTTGGGGGTGCTATTAGTTGATACGGGTTTCATTAGTAATTTGGCTATGAAAAAGGGCATCTCGGGCTGTGGAACTAATGGGGTGCCTCCCATGCCTGCGAGACCCTCAGTGCAAACTCCTTCTGCTCCGCTCATGTATGAGAGTTGGGAAATTACTATTCGGCCTTAGAACGTGCCAGCCTATGTATGTAGGGAAAGCCGTCTCTGTGTTTGACAAAGGGCTTCGGGAGGCAATAAATGATATTGTAGTTTCAGGAGGGCCTTTTTTGGGGATCTTTAGTGGAGACTAGCATCCCTTCCGACTCGTTTTGGGGGGCTTGGTTTATGCTACGCTAAAGATGTATCGACATATGCTTTTGTGGCCTCTAGGGCATAATTGTGGGTTTTGCAGGACCACATTCTTCGGGGATGTAGCTTAGACGGGTTAGATTCTGATTATGGATGTGCGTTGCATCGCGTGCATAAATATCTTCTTGATTTTGATATGACACCGCCCCCTAAAGCCTAACATGTTTTGGCGAGTGCACTTTTTGGTAGGATCGTTCAAAATTTGAAAGTGAGGTTTGATTTGTCACACCATCAAAAAGTGGTGTTTGCCTGCTTACGGGCTCCTCGGGCTCAGGATTTTTGACCGTCATCCCCATTGGAGGACTGGGGTAGCATATGTCATCTTTGGAGTATCAAGCTATCCTTAAGTATCGATTAATGATTCCCTTGTTTCCGATTGATGAGCCTTATCGAGTTTGCCGCAAAGTTTGTTTGGATGCTTTTGGTGACCATGCGATTCATTGCAAGGAGTTTCCTGGTTTAAAATCAGGCATGATTTGGTTAGGGATGTCCTTTGTGATGTCCTTAAGCGGGCATGAATTTCAGCTAAAAAGGAGGCTCCTATGAACTTTCTTATTGATCCGCGAGAGGGGAGGTCTACTCTACGCCCAGCTGACGTTCTTGTATTTGGGTGGGCAGGGGGGAAACACGCTTGTGTGGATCTTACCGGGGTATCTCCTTTGGTTGGGCATGGGTTTGTTGTGGGACGGGCGGCATTGAAGACAGAATCATGCAAGGTCGCTAAACATGAGAAAACTTGTCTTGAGAATCAACATGATTTTATTCCATTGGCCTTTGATACCTTTGATATCCTAGCCCCGGAGGCCGTGAACTTCCTGAATCAGGTTCAACGGGTCATCCATAGCAATGTTTCGACCCCTAAGGGCCAAGGTTTTGTTTTTAGTAGACTAGGCTTCGCTATTCAAAAAGGGGTTGCGGCACAACTTGTTGCCCGTTTACCTATCTCTTTATTGTAAGTATTTGATATAAACATCGTATGTAAGTGATATATTGATATAGATACATATATATACATACATACATACACTATATACATAGACATAAATAAATACATACACAAATTATACACATACACATACACGCACACGCACACGCACACGCACACGCACACGCACACGCTCACGCACACGCACACGCACACGCGCACGCACACGCACACGCACACATACACACGCACAAGTACACATACACGTACATATATATATTTACATACATTTACACCTACACATACATATATATATATATATACATATAATCTTACACATACATATACCTACACCTACAAACACATATATCAATAACACAATAATTGCTACATATACATATACACATATACGTATACATACACAAACATACAGTCTAAGAATTACACAATTTCATCAAAAATCGAAACTTAAAGAGTATGACTTCAAGATTATTCAAAGTAAGAATAAAATTGGGTAAAATCGTTTACTTGTGGCCGATGGAAGGGTACAAGGGTCACACGAGAGAGGTAGTCGGAGGTTTTGACCGGTGAGAGTTGGAAATCGCCTGATTTTGAGCTTCAGGACGAACTTTTGGTTTTTGGGTGTAAAATGGCGTCAATGTGAGCTACAAATCCTTTTTGCCCTAGCTGCAAGCTATATCGATGACAGGTCGCCGTTATAGCCTACGTATGTTGTCGCTATAGGTAGAAAAACGACGTCGTCCAATTAAAGTGGATAAAAAAACAAAAGTCGTCGCTATAGAGTTTTTTATTTTTTATTTTCCTAGAGTATTGGATAAAAAAATAAAAAAAATGAATAAATAATACTTTCAGCGACGACATGTCGTCGCTAGTGATTTTTCATGAAGGCGGGTGTATTTCCCTCCACCACGTCAAACTCTATTGCGACGACAAATCGAATCAAAAAATAAAATTTGGTCAAAAAACACTAAAGGCATAGAGAGGCGACATGTCTTCGCTATAGCCTAGGCTATAGGGACGACTTATATTGTCGCTATAGATGTCGCCTCTATAGGCTTAGTTTCTTGTAATGCATTTACGTGTTACTTCCTCAATCTTCAATATTATGATGTGCAAACTTGAAATTTGATGCCAAACTAGCATGTATGGTGATGGATTAATGGAAGATCCTTAAAAGGTCAATTAGGAATGATTTAGAAATTAAGAGTGTTGATGTGCTAAGAGAATCTCTCCATCATACATGTATATTAATATAACATGAATAATATTTTGTTAACTTTTATAATCTAAGTTGTTGATAAATATTGTTAAGCGACGGAGCCAAAGTACATAAACAACCACACTTATATCTATGATCTGTTAACTTTCAACTTCAGTGGGTTGAATGAATTAAAATCAGTTTAAGAAAATCATTTTTCTTGGTGGTTTTTTTTCGTTTTTCTTTTTTACATTATGTAACATTAGGCCTCACATACCACTAATATTTTTCCGCTTTGCCTATAAGAAACTCATGGATTTACTTTATTTGCTCAGGAAGTGAAAACTTCATAGGAAGGTCACACATTCCTTGATTGTTGTCACCCAAACATGATTGACTGTGAAGTTCTCATCCCTCCACAGCCAAGACGGCCAAAACACGTTAATGATATTAAAGCCATGACATTCCTTATGAACCGAAAATCTTTCATGTCAACGCCAATATGGGATTTACCTAAGGTGTTACAATCACCCCCTCCCCCCTTTTGGACTTATCATCATCGATAAGGTTTGCCCCACCATCCCATTTATGGATGTGAGGTTAGCCTAAGGTGTCCCTCTAAACACCTCTAGGACTTACCATCCTTAATGAGGTTTGCCCCTACCATCCGGAATGACACAGGATTGGTTCTGGTACCATTTGTAACATCCGGCCTCTTATACGACCAATCTTGTTTGCTTTGCCATTGAGGAGCTTACGGATTCGATTTTGGTTGCTGAGGTGAAAACTTTCCATGGAGGTTACCCATCCCTAAATTTTTATCACCCAAGCACGTTTAACGGTGAAGTTCCCCTCTCATTCACAGCCAATGCGTTTAAAACGCGTTGGTGATATTAGAGACATGACATACCTTATGAACCATGAATCTCTACTCTTCACGCCGATATAGGATTTGCCTAGGTGTTACACATAAGTTGTCTGAGTTGTAGTTGCAGGACTTATATTTCATAGCAACATTTTTAGAATGAAGTTGGCATTCATTTAAATCACAAGGCAATAGGCATGAGGCGAAAGTTTCATGTAGAGAAAGTGTCATGTATCTATAACCTCTAATAAAACAAGGTTTTCTTTACCACTTGTCATTCTCTTATCTCATTTTTTTACCACTTGTCATTTTTCTAGACATAATCATATCAATTTTCCCTCCAAAAGGTTATTATATAATTTAAATATCAAACAAATTTCTCTATCTTATTAAAAATGAATTATATTAATTGTTATATTTCTCTCTCTTATTAAAATCAAACTATCTTTTTTAAAAATAGATTTTCTTAAGGAAATTGAAAATCACATCTTTTAATTAAAATCTAAATAATAAAAAACTAAATTTTTATATAATATGAATTTTCTAACACACTAAACCTTTTTTAAACAAAATATTTTAAATCGTTTTGTTTTTAAAAAAAGTTAAAAATAGGTGAATTCTTTTAAAAAGCTGTCTTATTGAAACAACAAGAATCATTACAAACCATCATTTTTAAAAAACAAGACTTTTATAAAAAAATATTTAAAAAAAAACTTAAAACGAATGTTCAAATATAAAACTTTTTAGATAAGAGAATCTAGCACTGGGAGATGGTTCGATCCTCTTATTTTTTTTTCTCTAACCGAGAGATCCAAGTTAAAATTAGTATAATTGTTTTATTTCTTGAACTATTACGTATATATAACTATAATTATATTTTATATTAAAATATTATACTGTAACTCTTCGTGTTTATTACTAAGTATAATCCGTTTAATTAATGGTTTTTAACCTATCCATCTATCTATAAAAAAAACTAAAGTAAGCGTGAAACAATTATAAGACTCATTATTCTTATTTCTTATTTCTCTATGTTTTTAATAATAATACTGAATACTAATAATATTGCTCGTACCATATTCAAATTAAAAATGTATAATTTAATAAATTAAAAACCTGTTTTTTTTAAAAAATACACTTTTTAAAAACAAAAATTGTATAAAATACAGAATGCAACAAACTTTTTTTTATCATTTTTCTTAAAACAAAATATTTAAAAATGACAATTTTTTTTAAAATAAAAGTTTAAAAAAATACATAATTGTTTATTTACTTAAAATGGCTATTTGTAAGTAATTATAAACATATTTTATCTTCAATCATGATCTTATAGTGCATAATTTTTTAGTACTAATTATTTAATATTTTATTTATTCAATCCGTGTAATACACTGGAACTAACCTAGTTTGAACAATATATATAAGTTAATTGTTCACTACATTGTTAATCCTTGAACATTCCAAATTCTAGATGCTAAAATGGCATATGTTTTAACATATAATTAAAGTAGCCTTAACTGAGGTGTAGAATTTATTTACGGTAATTGCATCATATTTAAATTGGCTTTAGGAGACATACCATCTAGGTTGTTTAATAACAGCTGAATATTGAATGGAGGTTTAATTCTCCATATATAACAAAATTGAATATAGAAAGTGAACTTGATGATCTTGTGAAAAAAAGGAGATTATATAGCTAATGATGGTGGTAGTAATTGGGTGAGGTTATTCTACAAAGTGTATTTTTGCTACAAACTATGAGAAGACACAATGAGACTAAAAAAGTCACAAAATAATTATATCTCACAATCTAAATCGAATTTCAAAAAAATATTTCGGAGTCTCTGTTCCTCTAGTCGTTCTCTTTCAAAAAAAATAAAAAAAAATAAAAAAATTTATTGTGTCTTTTATGACACAATGATGTCATTGTGTCTTTCATAAATGACACAATAAAAAAAACGTTAATTTTTTTTTTATTTTCGTTTATTTTTTTTTCTTAGTGAGGACGGCTAGGGGAACAAAAGCTCGGAATTACTTTTTTGAAATTCGATTTAGATTGTGAGATATATTTTTTTTTGTGACTTTATTTGACTCATTGTGTCTTCTCACATTTTGTAACAAAAATACACTTTGTATTTGAACCTCTTTTGTAATAATTTGGTGGGTTATATGGTGAAAAATCTAGGATTTTTCTTTGGTATTGCACCAGAGCAACACGTCATTGTGAGTAAAAAGTTTTAAGGACCCTTGATACCATGCGTCACTCTCTGATTAGACAAATAGAAACGTGCGACTCTTTGTTTGCACGCGATGAGTTGGCAGTTGATAATGGAATGTGGCATTATAAGTTAAATGCCTCAAGGACCTTTGGTGCAATGAGTCAATTTATGAGCGGATGAATAGCAACATGTTACTCTTTGATTGCATGTAATGAGTTGGCAATTGGTGGAATGTGACATTATGAGCGAAATTTTTTAACGACCTTTGATGCAACGTGTCATGTTATGATTGCATGAATAGCAACGTGTCACTCTTTGATTGCACCGGATGAGTGTAAAGCAACACATAGACGTGAAAATACAATGATAGGGAGATTTGGGCGTTGAGAAAATCAAGGTTTGTAATCAACGATTTTCAGATTAGGAAGAAGCGATCATAGTACTTGGATCTTTGAAAATCATAAAACGATCCATCCATGAAGAACCAATTTAACGATGGAGATTTTGTTTGGGCAAAAGTTAATCATCATTCTTGGTGGCTGAAAATCATTTGCCATAATCTGTCATTATTAATGGCAAGCTTTATTTGATTTTGGTCATTTTAAAGAATTATTATGGTGTTTCTCTATAGTTGGATCCACTTGGGATGAAACCGAAGCAGTGTTTTAGATGGGTTGGCTATTAGTACATTATTTTTAACATACATTGTTGTATAACCAATAGGATGATAAGGAACTCGAACCTTTGGCTACTGGGAAGTTTGATGATTTGCATTTTGTCGTGAAAGAAGATGGTTCAGATGAGGTCATATCTTCTAACACCTTTATGCTTTCCAAAGCAGAGAAAATTAGATTTGTTTATATGTATTTATATGTGACGCTACAGGCCGGTGAGACCAAGCTATACACACCGCTCATGATCGACCCAAATGCTCCTAACCCGGATGCTCCTAGCCCAAAAGATTCATCAAAATCCACATGGTTCCTCTCTCAACTTATAACTTATGTTTTTTTTTTTTTTTTAAATTTTTGTAAGGGAATACTTGTTTTATTATGTGTTTCTTGGCGCTTCACCAATGTGTTTCAGGATTAGGACCAACATACCTGATGGTAGATCAAGTGCTCATGGTAAATAAGTTGATTTTAAAGAAATGGTATTCATTTTTAAACAATATAAATCATTTCTTATTGCTTAGAAATAATTGTATATGTATAGGTGTATAACTCTTGCGGCAACTTATCTAACCCAACCCAGAAGTCAGAAACCATCATGTTATATTGCTTTTGTACAGGCTAGAATCATAGCTAAATGAGATTAAAACACTTTAATGTCAAGCTTTGGCAAAGGCATGTGAAGAGGTTAGTGATCTAGGAACGACGTCTTTAAAAATACAAGAAAGAAGAGATTGATGTCAAAGTAGAAGATGAACCTTTAGTAATTATTGTCACATTAGAAGATGGTTTAGATGTGAAATTTCAGAAAAAGCTAAAGCTAGAAAAAAAAATCCGACGGAAAAGCTGGTGATGGAGATTCTATGCTCTTACCATAGTGCTTCCATATATCAAATCGAACGTTGGGATCGAGATATCTACACTTGAATTAATCGATTACTCTTATTACACTATGACATGTGTATGTAATATTAGATACTTAAATACCTCTTGTACTCATTAATCAATTAATCAAATACGTTTGATATGGTATTATAGCCTAAACCAAGGCCTTTATCTTTTACATAAATCGCTAATCCCTTTTATGACTCTTAAAAAGTTTAATCGGTTTTATCACGGCTCTGGTTGCAACACTTATATGTGTCTGTTTTTTTGAATACCGATAAAAAATGCCTATTTAAAATAAAAAATCCTATACAACAAAAGCAATTCAAGAAAAAACACAATAAAAAATGTAAATTATTCCTAAAGATTTAACAAGAAATACGAATTGGGAATGATCGATCTCATGCTTTTATAAAAAATCAAATGATTATAACCACTCATTTGGCTTCAAAAATCCCAAAACGAGTATACTTTATTCTTCGACATACCTTTCATAACTTCCCAAAATTTAATAAAATATTTCATCAAATTACCTTTAATGTATTTGAAACAAGTTACTGTTGACATACCAAGCTAGGTATTTAAGAATCAGTACATGAATTTAATTGAATTTGAAAGAAATCGTATTGAGAATCTCTATAGAACTTGTGTGACGTCTATTTGTGCCAGGGCATGGATATATACTACTCAAGATATTATCTTACCGCCTTATGTAGAAATCGTCAATAATACTCAACATATAACTAGTTTAACGAAACCCATTGAATTGGTTATTGGATTACTAATGACAAGAAATCATGTACACCATATTTTTACATTAATTTTAGAACTTATATACAACCTATAAAAACTCAAGTAACCAAGAAACAAATAAAAAGAATAAGAAGACACAAATAACAACAATAAAAAAAAGATAGATATAGAATCAAGATGTTTTGTTATCAATATGTTTAAATTATTTGACTATTTAGCTGGTACTAAAAATTGTTAAACTAGACACACATATTGGCCGAGGAAAGTTGGTATGCAACACCAACTAAGAAAAAAATATTAAATATTCGTGAACACATGACGCAATATATAAATAAACTAGTATTTTATCCGCCGCGCAATGCGCATTGCATCCCTACTCGGCTTGATAAAGTATATACTAATAATCGACTCCATTTGTTTGCGGACTAAATTTACATCAAAACGTAAAGTAACTCGAATTTAAATCGCAACGAAAATGTATCATACTTGACCTCACGCTTTTACAAACAAAATTATGTCGAAAAGTAGACAAAAATGTACGTAAAAGAATGTGCAACTGCGTCGTATGCAGTAGCGTGATAAAATATTAAAATATAGATCACAATCATCTGGACTCGTTTCAGAACTAAATTTATGTTGAAATATAGAGTAACTCAGATTTGTACCGTCGAATGAAAACAGTTATATTTGACCCGACTCATTTCTAAACAAAATTTGTATTAAAACATAGACAAACATTGATACGTAAATCATCTCAAAGTTTATATAAAATAAACATGGAAACGTTTTATATTAAAACCGACTCATCCTACACGTGCATACAAATACAAATGTTAGAAATTAGTTTTTCAAGTAAATGTTACAATGGAGAAAAACCAAAACTTTATAAACCTATCAAAGCTGAAGTTGATCTGTTAGATTTGAAGTCAATAAACATTTAAAAAACAAATATTATATTCAATAAATAAGTAATAATAATAATATTATTAAATAACCAATAATATTATTAATTATATATAATAACCCAAATTAATAAAATAACAATATTTATATTGTTTTTTTCATCTTGAATTAATATATAGTTAATAGATGAAGCACTACTAAACCAAAATATTTTTTTGACTTAGATCTCTAACCACCAACTTTCTACAACTATCATTTGTCTAGACTAATAGTACTACTTGAATTTCATATGCAAATAAAACATTAGACGTATTTCTTACTTGACTGATGTTACCAGTCTCATAATGTAGGTGTGCCCCTGCTTTCTATCTTGATTTATCGTATCGTGTTTGTAAATCATACCGTGATACCAATTTCGACTGTGATATCATATTTGTTATAGTTCATAATCGTATATCCAGTTTCGATAGACAAACTTTAATTGTTTATGGCCTTATGCCCTTACGGGATCGGCTGAACATAAATAACAATCCTGATAACAATTACAGCTTGGGCTTCACAAGGAACGCCTAATGCGTGGGCTTAGCAAAACAAAAATACCATCTCAAATACTCAAGTTTCCATGGATTTGTTTAAATATATCTGGGCCAAATTATTGTTTTAATGGGCTCCCTACTAGGGCTGAATATTTTGTACCGTATCGGTATCATCCGAGCAAAACGATATTTGTGCAAGTATTCGATTTTGTTTAATTTCGGTATCGATGCTAGACAACCGAAAATACCAATTCAGTATCAGCAAGTAGTATCTTTACCATTCTAATACAATTATTGGGGCATTTTAATTGTTTTATGTTTCAAGTTCAAGATTACAAACATTTTTAATACAAATTTGAATGTTTTTAGTACTATAGTTCATAAATCAGTATTCAAGAATCATCTAATAACTTATTTTTCAGAAAAAGAAAAAATGAAACACTAAAGCAGTACCAAATCAAGTACCGAAAAACCGGTACCACAACCGGTATCGTATCGATATCAAACCGATAAATTAGATACAATATTTAGCATGCATTTCTACTCAAATTGGGTATCCGCGCCTTTTGTACCGGTATCGGAGTGGTATCACTTTTTAATGATTGTAGAAAAGTGATTCAAATAAAGGTAATTTACGTTTTTCCATTTTGTTATTGTATATACCACTTTTGGAGTAAATCTAGCTTTTACTGATCACACCGAACGCCTTAAACTAAAGGATTTATTTTTTATTTTTCTTCACTAATTGAAGTTAAAGCTTTTACTTTTAATTAGTTCTGAAAATGACAATTTAACTTTTAAAATTATAAAAGCAAATGAAAATAAGAAACCCTTTCCACTTCACTATCTTCATCCCTGAATCATTTCATCGTCTTCACCATCAAAATCTCTATCATCGGTTCTTGTTTGGATGAAACCCAAATGAAAACTAAGAAAGGAGAATGTGCGGGAGCATTTTCGCACCATTTAGTTTACCTCATCCTCTAGTATCAAAACTAAAATTCATTTTATTTTTAACTTTAAGAGCGTCATAGTAGGACCCTTTTTCATTTTTAAATTATAAAAGAGATATATAAAGTTAATTATGTAATTTTATTTTTACATTAGATATCCTATCCTTATCCCATAAATTTTTAAGAGAGATCACACTACACCCTCATATATAGATCTTTAATAAAAGATCTACTGTAGAACCGTATAACTTAATTTTGCTCCAACCAGAATTCTAAATAGGTGCTTGTCTTCCCCTCCCAATAGCTCTCTCTTACTCAACCCTTGCGATTCCAAATAATGACAAAGCTTGAATCATACTGTATGGAGGGCGGAGGCAAAAGTAAACTATTTTAAAGAGCGAACCCTATATGTATTTAGATTTACGTTACCGGACAAAATATATACGTTATCGGGCAGAAAATTAATACTACTGAAAAAAAACTAGAATCATGAAAACCTATATTATCATTATTTAGTTTCAACTTTCGATAATAAAAAGTTGTTAGTTATGTCACCTTTTGCCTAAAAACCTTTTAAAACTTAAAATTAAAATCATTTTTTATCTCCAAAATTTCAACCTATTTCTCAACATACCACACCATTGGCTAACCCTTTTACCACCGTCTACTTTACATCTTCCAAGGTTGATATATTACTTAAGCGATGCAACATGCTATTATACACGTCACACCCACCTCCATCCACGTGGCAGCCAAAAACCACCACGTGGCAGCAACCGCCACACAGCATCTTATAATAGATGCCATAAAACCCCGCCAAAACCCTAACTGTACGTCATTTGAAGTCTTGAACAAAAATGGAGAACAAACCAGAAGCAAAGAGTAATAATAATCATAATAATAATAATGGCAAAGAAGACGATGGTGAGCTACCTCGCATGACGCTTAACCATGTGTCGAGGCTCTGCAAGTCGGTTAAGGACTCGGTCGAGTTCTACAAGAAGGCGTTAGGGTTTGTGTTGATCGAACGCCCGCAGGCGTTCGATTTTGACGGGGCGTGGTTGTTCAATTATGGGATAGGGATTCATTTGGTTCAAGCTAAGGATGAGCAGAAGTTGCCTGATAAGAATGAATTGGATCCCATGGATAATCATATATCCTTTCAGGTGATTAGTTAATCTTTATGCTTTTTCTTGGCGAAGCATTAAAGGGGCCGACCCTTTCTTTTATAATCAGTAGTGTTAATTTTTGGTTCGTTAATGTAAATTTTTGGTCTGATAGTATAAAATTATTTTATATATAATAAGTTCGTCATTTTAAATTAATCATTTTGCCCCGCATCCTTTTGAAAATATTCGAGCTCCGACGCTGATGATTTTTGTCTTCTTAGCTATTCAAGACTGTTTATTATAGATGATGGACTTCAAAATCTAATAATTTCGCTACTTTGATTTTAATTTCTTTTCGGGTACTTTTTAGGTTCTGTTTAACATGTTATTTATTTAGTTGTTTATTAATAACATATGATATTTTGCGAATAATATGCAATATAAATTCTTTTGAAGATCTTAAAACAAGTAACATGTACTATATATGAAGTTTTGCTAAAAGATGGAAACATATTTCAATTCTATTTTTTTCCTTACATCTACCTTATAAATATTGTTTAAAATCGACTATGATCCAAAATAAAATGTTAATCAGTGGATACTTTATTTTTGGATACATTTCGATTTTCAATATAAAATTATATTTGAGATACAACTTGAATAAAACTATGATATACTATGTACATTCTATAAGTTAGTCTCTAATGTTAAAGAAATGTAAATTTATCTGTCATTTTAATATAAATTTTATTAGAAATCTGAATTTAAGCTATTATTATGCATTACAGATTAGAACAAAAAGAAAAATAACAAAGAAAATTTAAAATTAATTAAGATAGGAACCATCACAAATATCAAAAATTTAAAATAACCCAATTTTTTTTTTTTATATATATAAATATTTGGTGTAGTGGAAGAAAATTTTACTAGTATACATGTGGTAACATGGGTTTATTATTGTTCAGTGCGAGGACATGGCAGCATTGGAGCAGAAACTTAAGGAATTGAACATCAAGTACATGAAGAGAACAGTGGGTGGGAAAGAAGATGGAGTGATCGACCAGCTGTTTTTTAACGATCCAGACGGGTTTATGATCGAGATCTGCAACTGCGAGAATGTGAAGCTGAAGCCCGCGGGTTCGATAGGCCGGCTAAAACTACCATACGACCGCCATAATCCGCCGTTGGACCTCGACTCGAATACTGCCAAGGCCAGCTAAATGAACCGTGGGTTTGAATGTTCACGTGGCTGAGTTATTTGTTTAATTTGTATGTGTGATTGGTATGTTTTACGTAAAACCCTAAAAGGTTAATTCAGGCCAGCAGTTTTATTTGATCATCAATGCATTATTTATGTTGTTCTCGAACACGAAAAACTTGATTCCAGTCGTCTTATCTGTTATAGACTGTTGGCATTTATGTCATGTGCGAATCTAGAAGAAGAAGAAGGAAAAAAAAAAAGACTAAGACAAAAAATCAGGGGTTATCCTAAAAATATTTTTACTTATGAACATTTTTTTTCTAATAATAACTTACTTATTTAGAATGAGGATTTAACATTTTTTGTTTACGTGAGGGTTGGAAAGTTTAAAGGTCGGTTCGATATCGTTAATTATTAAATCTTTTTTGATATTGTTAATTATTAAATCTTTTTTTATATGGTCTGATTCGGGTCGGGTTACCAAGAAGACAAAAATTCAAATTAAAACAAATAGCATGCGAGACTAAAGGTGTAAATGAGACTAAAGGTGTAAATGAAACATGCGAAGTCGTGAGTTAGTCGGGACCAACATCTCGGATCGAACCCTCAATAAACGAAAACGAGTTTGAGTCAAAGCTTCACGTATCGAGTCCTCTCAAAATGAACTTTGTTTATATAATTTTTTTACTTAATATATTAAATATATATTTATATAGATTATTACAATTATATAAAAAACTATGATAAAAATAATCAAATTATAAATAAAGAGATCTTAAGCCGAGCTTGAGTTTGAAAAATTCCAAACTATTAAAGATAAAGTTTTACATGACCCGAGCTCTCAAGCCTTACAATTAACAAGATAAATAACTTAGTTATCAGAACTAATTGTTTTAATTTTGTTATTTATTTTTTGGGGTCGTTTCATAATAATTGAATTGGTCTTAAATTTCTTAGGAGTCGGGTAAACTTTTTCTAGGATCGGACTTTTATCTTATATTAATTTGGGTTTTTTTTTAATTTATGGGGTGTCCTAATTTTTGTTCAGGTGTATCTCGCGATACATACAACGATGAAAAAATATATTTTTCTACTTCGAGTATAGGGTAGTTCAGGGGTGTGTTTTGTCTCGTTTGTATTGGTCCTCTTCTAGTCATGGTTAGAAACTACAAGCATGCAGGGCCGGTGTTGAGGATTTAGAGGCTTTAAGAGAGCTAGAAAAATGAGCCTCAAACAAAAAGACATCATAGTTAGTTTTAAATTATTAGTGATATTAAATTGTTTAACTCAAATCATATTTGGGTATAAAAGTCAAATGGTTATGCTTAAAATACTTATTTTACAATTTTTTTCTTAAATTTGATTTCATCTTTTGATTAAAAATATTTATGATTGAGATTTTCTTTTAGATTCATAATTGTTTTATTTGAACCCTTTTCACATAGGTGGCGCTTGAAATACTACTCATAAGCTAAACTGGAGCTTAAATATTTTAATATACATCTAAACAAATCGAGCTTGAGCTCTTATAACTTAAACAAAGTCCAAGTCGAACTTGAACGCATTCAGACCTCCATCACTCGTAAACACCAAGTTTTTTCTCAAGATGGTATAGTTACAAAACTTATTTACCTAATAGGTATAGTTTGAAAAATATTTATCAAAATGATATTTTAGTTATAAAATCTATGCAAATTCTCACTTGTTTGTTTCTCACTCTTCATTTTATTGGATAACTCCAATACATTAAATAATGATTAATTTAAATATTGGATTATTTGGTATTTATATTTTGAGAAAACAATTTCTTTCCTTGATTATTGACGGAGAGTTTTAAAAATATAAAAAGAACAAAATATTCTATTGTTTCTTCTTATTTTTTAGCCCACCCAAACTTAACCCTTTCAAGAAATAAATATGTATGTGTAATATACCCCTGCATACAGATTTATTATTTTTATTAAATGTAATATTATATATATATATATATATATATATATATATATATATATATATATATATATATATATATATATATATATATTATAAAAGTAGTATATCGGTGTGCCGAGTGAACTTAGAAATGTTTAAACAGTGGACATCAAAGTTTAACTTTTTTACAAAATGTTTGGGCTCATGATAAACCCAAACAAAACTTTTAAAATTTTTAACTTCAAAAATTATAATTAGGTTAATTAATAATATTTTTATAATATCACAATAATTAACACAAGATTAGTACCTTAAAAACTTTAAAGAGAATCGCAAGAGCAAGAAAAAAAGAAATGTATAACTTATGCAAATGTATACAAGAGGTGCATCTTCTCCTCTATATTGAGGCGGTATTTTGTAAGGCCCTGATCCCAGAAAACCTCACATTCGGTCATTCACAGCAAAACATAGATTTAAAACATTCATTTAGATAAACATTTGCAGCGAAAAATACATTAAGTCTCAACCCATTACGACATAATTCTAATAAAATATTAACATTGTCTTTAAAACATCAAATAGTCTTTAAAAAAAAGGTTTTCTTAATGATCTTCTTAATCAGGGATGCCAGTCTTCAAATACCAAGTAACTTCTAGAATCCAGGCCCATATTCACTCATGTCCAACAGCTCACCTGTCCACTAATATGCATACAAAAGTCAGCTTCACAGAGTGAATTCTAGGTTTACTTTATCAGAAAATCATTTAGTGAGGTATGTTAACTTTATCATTCTAAATAGTCATCACATGAACAAACATTTACTATACACAAACTGTCACTTTATCAATACTTTATCATTAAGGCTTTCGCTTATTTACTTTCTATTACTCTTCTTTATCCGTTAATTCCTAGTCACTATCGGTGCCTATGATGAACACAGGACTTTACCGACATGCCAATCCAGGCCTTACTGTCATACCCATACAGGCCATTATTGTCATGCCAATCCAGGCCTTACTGACCTGCCTGTCCGGGTCTTTACTTTACTGACATGCCAATCCAAGCCTTACTATCATAAGGGCACAACAAATGCAACCCTCCTCTGTCATTTGTTTGCAAGACTTTACTTTAACAATGATACATTGTTATGAGCTCAATAACATTTCTTTAGGTTTCACTTTCATTTTTAGTTATACATATACTTATACATGCTAAGAATCAACTCATAATCTATATATTCACATTCTTCAACAAAAGAATGCAAACAATATAACCGACCCTCCGCGTGACGGCGGGGGTTCGGGGGCGGCAGCCCCTAATAGCGGGGTTCTAGAGGCAACAGCCCCTAGTGGGGTCCAAGGGGCAGCAGCCCCTAGTGGGGTCCAAGGGGCAACGCCCCTGGCTGGGGCCGGGCTGCCAGGTCAGTGCGAAGAAATTTTATTTTGAAGACTTTATATAGCATAATTTGTTATAGAAAATTTTTATTTTCTTGTTAAAACTTCTTGAAATCTTTGCCATACACAGTTTCGGCAGCAGTGTCGCACGCAATTTCGCATGCCAGTTTCGCTGCTAGTTTCGCATGACAGTTTCGCTGCCAGTTTCGCATGACAGTTTCGCTACCAAACAAGCCCAATTTTCGTTAGAATTTCCTAGATTCGCTAAATCTACAGATCTACCTATGCACTTACGAAACTACCTGTGAAACTATAGTTTCACAGTAAGGAGACTGCCTTAGTTTCGCAGGATGAACTCTCAGTTTCGCTGGACGAACTAACAGTTTCTCTAGACGTATAAAAATGACGAACCAGCTCGTTTTTAACCTAAAATCTCAATTTTTTACGTCCAAATCCTTAGTTTTTCATCCATGAAGCTATATCTAAGCTTTTTATATGATTTCATACGTAAAAATATGGCCTTTATGTGATTCTTGGTAAATTTTCAAAACCCAAAACCCTAGAATCCAGGTCTGACCTACAGAGGCGTTTAGAGGATGATTCTTACCTGTATTTCTTGCTCCTTTCTCGTGGTTTGATGCTCTAACACTTAGATCTTCAATCTCTAAACCAATGAAGCTCCAAATCTTCAAGTTTATTCACTTTCTCTTACTACTTTCTCTCTCTAAGTTTTTAGTGGCTTGGTTTGCAAGAAATGGAGAATGTGACTGATTATGGGTGTTTAATGGGTGGTTAGGCCCTTAACCCATCAAACCCTAAGCCCATAAGGTAATTTGGCCCATAATCATTTTCTTTCTTTTTTCTTTTTTTTTACATAACCCAAACTCAACCATTATTACTAAGTTGCTCGCTTTAACATTCCGGGGCGTTACATATTTATACTACAAAGATCAATCATTTTTGTAGACAACTAAAACTATTTGGTAGATAAGTAGCATAGTAAACTTATCTACAAGTTTGATAAAGAGTTCATCCACTTGCTATGATAATAATTCATAATACTCCCCATTGGATGACACTTTTCAAACTTCAAGAGTTTAAGTACTACCTTAATAAAAACCTTGCTAAAGAAAAACCCAATGGGAAAAAACCTTAGCTAAGGAAAAAAGAGTACAGCTTATAACTCCCCCTCAAATGATCTTTTATAGATCATCACATTGTGTGTACGTGCCGCATGCCAATATTTTAAACATGTTTTTTAAAAGTTGTTCTAGGAAGTGCCTTTGTGAAAAGATTAGCTGAATTATTGCTAGATTGAATGTATCTCATTTCAACTTGTTTATCTTTAATAAGGTATTGAGTGTATGAAAAGAATCTTGGTGGTATATGTTTTGTTCTGTCACTTTTGATATACCCTTCTTTTATTTGTGAGACACAAGCTGCATCATCTTCATAGATTGGTGTTGCATTTCTATCTTTCTTCAATCCAGAAGAAGTTAATATAAGTTGTGTCATAGATCTTAACCATACACATTCTCTTGAAGCTTCATGTAATGCAATGACTTCAGCATGATTTGAGGATGCCACAACGAGTGTTTGTTTCTGAGAATGCCATAAAATCACAGTTTCCATTCTTAAATACATATCCAGTTTGAGATTTTGCTTTATGGGGATGCATCTGCATAACCAACCATCCCTTCTTTTGAATTTTTAGGATAAAACAAGCCTAAATCAATAGTACCTCAAAGATATCAAAAAATATGTTTAATCCTATTCCGGTGCCTTTTAGTAGGGACTGAACTAAATTTTGCTAACAAATTAACTACAAAAGAAATGCCAAGTCTCGTATAGTTAGTAAGATACATAAGAGCTCCAATTGTACTGAGTTATGGTATCTCTGGACCAAGAACCTCTTCATTATCTTCACAAGGATGAAATGGATCATTATCAACATTAGGTGATCTAACAACCATCGGTGTGCTTAAGGATTTTCTTTGTCCATATCGAAATGCTTTAAGAGTTTCTCGGTATAAGTTGACTGATGTACAAGTATTCTATTATGCATATGCTCAAACTGCAAACCAAGACAATATTTGGTTTTTCCAAGGTCTTTCATTTCAAATTCTTTCTTTAAAAGAGCAATTATTTCATTAATTTCCTTTTGAGTCCTAATTATATTTAGATCATCAACATACACAGCTATGATCACATATCCTGATGTTGTCTTCTTAATGAACACACATGGACAAATAAGGTTATTTAGGTAGCCTTTACTTGTCAAATAATCACTCAAGCTATTGTACCATATCCTTCCAGATTGTTTGAGTCCATACAAGGATCTTTGTAATTTGATGGAATACATTTCCTTATGCTTTGAGCTTAATACTTCGGGGAATTTAAAACCTTTAGGAATTTTCATATAGATATCACTATCTAGTGATCCATACAAGTAAACTATGACAACATCCATAAGATACATCTTTAAATTTTTAGAGACTGTTAAGTCGATTAAGTATCTAAAGGTTATTGCATCCATAACAAGGGAGCATGTTTCCTCATAATCAATCCCTGGCATTTGTGAAAAACCTTGAGCTACAAGTCTAGCTTTATACCTTGTAACTTCATTTTTCTCATTTCATTTTCAAAAACCAATTTATACCCTACAGGCTTTACGGCCATCGGATTAATAACAATAGGTCCAAAGACCTTTCGTTTGTTAAGTGAATCTAATTCAGCTTGCATAGCTCCTTACCATTTATCCCAATCATGTCTATTTTGACAGTCACTAACTGATTTTGGTTTAGGATCATCATCTCCACTCATGATGTCACTTGCTATGGAATAAGAAAATTTATTATCAATACCTTCCATTTCATCTCGATTCCATAAGATATGTATGTGACCATAGTTAATTGACATTTCTTTGTTATTTTCATCGAAATCCTCCTCATGAGAGGTTTTGGTATTTAGCGTTGCATCAAGATCATTCACTTTATTGTCAGCTTCCTTTTCATGAGTTTTTATTTTTTGAGGATTTTTATCCTTGGAACCGATTGGTCTTCCTCTTTTCATACGTCTTTGAGATTCATGAGCCATTGTGTTATCTATTTGTTTATTTGGAATCTCAACTCGAGCTAGAGCATTAGCAGCTGGTATATGAGATTTAGTAACTCTGTTTGTATCAGTAAATGCATTAGGTATATGATTTGTAATTTCTTGCCGGTGTATTATCTTTTGAACCTCTATCTCATATTGTTTAGATACTGGATCAAAATATAATAATAATGGAACATACCATGAGACATCATTTTCTTGTTTTTCTTTTCTACCCCTAATGCCGGGAAAACTGACTCGTTAAAGTGACAATTAGCAAAACGTGATGTAAATACATCATCCGTTAAAGGTTCAAGATATCTTATGATGGAAGCTGATTCATATCCAATATATATTCCCAACCTTCTTTGAGGACCCATTTTTGTGCGTTGTGATGGTGCAATAGGGACATACACAACACACTAAAAATTCTAAGATGGGAAAAACAAGTTGTAAGGGAGAGTATTTAAGATTTACACTTTATCTCACACGAATTAATGATTCAGCATGAAGAATTGCATGACCCCAAATAGACACATGGAGTTTTATCCTCATTATTAATGGTATAGTTATTAGTTGTAGACGTTTGATTAATGACTCAACTAAGCCATTTTGTGTGTGTACATGAGCAACAGGTTGTTAATAATAATTGCTACAGACATGCAATAATCATTAAAAGCATGTGATGTGAATTCACCAGCATTATCAAGTCTCACCCTTTTAATAGTATAATCAGGAAAATGTGCTCGTAATTTGATAATTTGTGCAAAAAATTTCACAAATGCTACATTACGAGTTGATAACAAAGTGACATGAGACCATCTACTTGATGCGTCTATCAAAACCATAAAGTATCTAAATGGTCTACATGGTGGATGAATTGGCCCACATATGTCTCCTTGAATTCTTTCAAGAAACAAAGGTGATTCCTTTTCAATTTTCATAGGCGAAGGCCTTCTAATTAATTTCTTAAGAGAACAAGTGTACATAAAGGAATTTTATTCGATTGTGGGATCTTTTGATATTTCAATGGACGCCCATGAGTGTTTTCAATTATTCTTCTCATCATTGTAGATCCTAGATGACCTAATCTATCATGCCTTAAGTTAAATGTTTCAGGATCATAAAATTTTTCTTTAACTGCCATATATGCCTGAGGCACATTAATGTGTGTATAATGTAAACCAAACTAAAGCATTGGCAGTTTTTCTAATATCTGATCTTTGCTTATGATATGCAAATATTTTTCATTGTCAACAGTTCTTGACTGAGTATCATATCCGTTATGATATATGTTTTTGAAACTCAACAGATTTCTTGTTGATTTTAGGGAAAATAAAGCATTTCCTATTATAAGTTTTGTACCATTTGGTAATGCTAAATTAGCTTTTCCCACTTCTTCTATCAGGTCTGTAGGGCCTGATATTGTATTAATGATTCCTTTTGTCGGTTTAAGTACATAACAATATTTCTTAGATCTAAGTATAGTGTGTGTGGCTCCACTATCCGCTATACATATGTTTGCTTCATTTGTTTGATCTTGCGCTCCAGTGATGTTCATTTTAATCTTGAAAGTATAAAGAAAAATAATAAGTGAATGATATGCTTAAAATTATACATGTTAATAATACATATTGTCCCCCGTTTTGAATGCTTTTTTGTTACAAATTCATTTAGAACGACATTTAATCGTGTTTTATAAGAATTTTGTAGTTTTGGATGGTGACTTGATGAATTTGATGAAAAACTCAAGAATTGGTTACTGACGTGGCCATGTCGCATTCTAACACAACCATATCAGGATCAATTCAAGCTTTACATGTCTGATGCGCGACATGGCCATGTTACTTTACGGCATGGCTATGTTCGGCGCAGATCTCACTTTTTAAACCTAAATTGAGCCTCATTTCAAACACACAACTATGGGGGATAAAAACCCTAGTTCTCTCCAGCCCCCAAAACCATTTTGAGCATTTATTGAATGAATAGAAGTCAAGATTGAAGATCAAGCACTCCAAAGAAGAATCTAACAACATACAACCCATCTAGCTTGATTTGGTTTGATAATTTCTTCATCTAACCATGTATCTTTTTGATTATTCAAGTTTCTTGGGTGTTTTTATAATTAGCATGAGCTAAAACACTTGATTCACTTAGATTAGATGAATCCAAGCTAACTTTGATGACGTACATGTGATTTTTGATGATGATTTTGTTGATGACTTTAACATGGTCTTGAATTTTATTTAATGATTATGTGTGTTTGTTTGACTTGATTATATGTTAAATCTTGTGGGTATCTTGACCACTTCATGTTGAAAAACCGTATGTGTTAGGGTATTTATTCATGAATATGTATATGTATGTATGTGTATTTATGGTATTTGACTAGGAATAGTGGATGGGGATTGGAACATGTATGATTGTTATTTAAATGTGCATCCTTGTGTATATGCTTGGAAAGGCCATTACATTTGTTGTGAATTCCTCATATCATTGTGTATATGTGATTATTGTTTACTAGCGTAAATTTGTGGTTCATATATTCGTGGTATGATATTCACAAGTTGGAGGACTTCATTATTTTATTTACATTACGTGATTCGAGATGGTTGGTATTTGTTTATCGTATTAGCTTTCCAAAGAATTATGAGACTAAATAACCTGGACAGGAGTTTAGTCCATATTTATATTCAACATAATTGTATCATTGGTTCTTCATGGAATGACTTTAGGTGGTTACTATGTTAACATCGTTTTAACTTTTCAAAGAGTTATATGATTAGGTAGCCTTGATGGGAGTCTAGTCTATTTCCGTGTTACACATGTATAGAATGATCTCATCTTGAATTTGTGTATGTTATCATTATTTGGCTAGGTGGATTCAAAGTCTAAGTGAATATTCCCTTTGTTTGATTATCTTTCTTGATTTCTATCCATATTTATCTATTTATGTTTCTTTTAGTTTAAAATATAAAAATACCAAATCATTTATCTTTTCCGGCTAAATAATAACCAAGGTTTACTATTAGTAGCTATCGTTTCCTTGAATTGATACTTGGTTCTTGCCTAAACAATGCTACATATATGATAGGCACACTTGCCTATTTATGTGTGGTTTAATTTTAAGGTAAAAATCATTTCTATAAATTTAAAATCATATGTTGTGAAAATCATAATATATATATCCACACACATCAGTGAATAATGAAGATATTGTTATATTTTAACAAGAACTTTATTTAATCGAAAAAAAAATTACATGAAAAAATATACATAATTTAAGATAGGAAAACACTTAATTGTTGCATATTACTATAATGGTCAAGCAACATGTGTTTCAGAGTTCTATGTCAAAGTCTGCAGTATTCAACTTAATGTTGAGATTATCAAAATTATCAACCTGGTTCACTTCCTTCTCTTTTCTTTTAAGAGAGGCTTGATATAGTTCACATAAATGTGGAGCTGTGCGACAAGCCTTTGACCAGTGGTTTGTGCTACGACATCTAAAACAGGAAGTGTCATTGCTTTCGGAAAACACTTAGGGTAACTTTTATCAAAAGAACCACGACCACAACCTCGTCCCCACTTTCTTCCAGAGTTTTTAGTAGCAACATTTACTTCTGGAATTGCTAATGATCCCATGGGATGAGCTTGATGATTTTTCGTCAAAAGATCATTATTTTTTTCTGCTACAAGGAGAAATAAATTTAAATCAGAATATCTTTTAAACTTTTGCAACCTATTGTTGCAAGTTTATATTTGATGCATGAAATGTGGAGAAATTTTTCTCCAACATATCTTCCTCGGTAACATTTTGTCCGCAAAATCTGAGAGTCGAGCATATTCTGAACAAAGTAGAGGTGTACTCGTTTACCTTTTTGAAATCTTGGAACCTGAGATTGTTCCATTCATCTCTAGCAGTAGGAAGTAGAACTTTCCTTTGGTAATCAAATCTGCTTTTTAAATCTTTACATAAAATGTATGGATCTTCACAATTTGAATATTCAAACTGTAATATTTCATCAATATGCTTATGCAAAAAGACATCAGCTTTCGCTTTGTCTTGTTCCGAGCAAACATTTCTCTCTTGTATAGTTCTAAGACACCCATGGATTTAAGATGTCTTTTTACATGAGCCGTCCACGGTATAGTTTTCTCCACTGATATTAAGAGCTGGAAATTCGATTTTCGCAATGTTCGACATTTTTGTTTGCTAAACAAGAATTAAGCAAATAGTAAGATAATTATTAGAATCTATATATATCAATAAGCATTGCGATACAATAAAGCGGTAGAGCTATAAACAAATATAGAAATAAGAAAAGTTTAAATTCTTCAGGTGGTAGTTCAGTAATGGGGATAAGAATTAAAATAAGAATTATGGTTGCTAGTACTAAAACTATATGTATCATATTTGAAAAATTGCCTTGGATAAACTTAAGAAAAGAAATAATCTGTTTATTGATAATAGATTGATAATGGTCAATTTATAGTTTAAATTATAATCGTTTGTAACGGCTATGTACAACGGTTATATAACCATTTATAGCGGCTATATAATTGCCGTGTGTGTATATATCGACAGTAACTTTAAATAAAATAGATAAGTATAATATTTTGTTATAAAAATATGAATTTAGTTTATAAAAACAAAAGAGAATAAGAACAACAATTTAGAATAAGACGTTAGTACGAATAAATGTTAATAAACATAATCAAAATGTTAGTTGTATAAAGTTATTTGACTTAAAGAAATGTTAGTTGTATAACTAAAGATTAAGTAAAAGTTAGATGCATAAGTAAATGTTAGTTGCATAAGTAAAAGTTAGATGCATAAATAATAGGTTAGATGCATAAGTAAAAGTTAGTTGACATAAAATAAAATGTTAGTTGCATAATCAAATGTTAGATGCATAAATAAAAGTTAGTTTGTTAGTAGTCACATGGTTATCAAGATATCCATAATAAGATCTCCTAGCTTTATGCTTACTTTATTTATCTTTGTTATCTTCTCAATATAAGATATTATATATTATTACTTAATGAAGCTCTTACCTTGATTAATGGATGACTTTGTGCTTTATTGATCTTCTTGATTAGAGTTTAAGAGCTCTCAGGCTGATAACATGTTATAATATCACAATAATTAACACACGATTAGTGTTACAACCTTAAGAACTTTAAAGAGAATTGCAAGAGCAAGAAGAAGAGAAATGTATAACTTATGAAAGTGTATACAAGAGGTGCATCTTCTTCTCTACATTGAGGTGGTATTTATACTATAAAGATTAATCATTTTGGTAGACAAGTAAAACTATTTGGTAGATAAGTAGCATAGTAAACTTATCTACAAGTTTGACAAAGAGTTCATCCACTTGCTATGGTAATAATTCATAATAAATATCATATTTTTTTATTTTATATTTATTTTTGATTTCATGTACTATTGTATTGCTATAATTCTGAATATACCGTTGCGACGTGATTGTTTCTGTCTACTCTTACGAACCCATGATGTGCTTAGTTTTATCTACGTTTACAAGCCATCGTTATCTTTTACTTATATGGTTTTCACCTTATATATCTGAAATATATATAGAGAACTTATTAGTTAATTGGTAGTGATTGTGTAAGGCCCTGATTCTAGGAGCCTCACAGTTGGTCTTTCACGGCAAAACAAGAATTTAAAACATTCATTTAAATAACATTTGCAGCGGAAATTACTTTAATTCAATTTCATCATGACATAAATCAAAGGAAACATTAACTTTGTCTTGAATACATTAAACAAGTCATAAAAGAGTGTTTAATAACTTCTTAATATGGGATACCAGTCTTCAGTTGCTAAGAAGCTTTGGATCCATGCCCCCATCCATCTAAGCCCAATAGCTCACCTATCAACTGATATGCATACAATAGTCAGCTTCGCTGAGTGAGTTCTAGGTTTATTTTATCAGATAATCATTTAGCGAGGTATGTTAACTTTATTATTTTAAAAAAATAGTCATCACATGAACAAACATATTTACTATACACAGACTGTCACTTTATCAATACTTTATTATTAAGGCTTTCGCTTATTCATTTTCTATTACTTTTCTTTATCCATCAATTCCCAGTTACTATGTCTTGGGATCTGCCCAAGAGCTAGACCCCCGCTTGTGATGAATACAAGACTTTACTTTATCCATGCTTGTGATGAACACAAGACTTTACTTTATCGCCCCTAGTAGGGTCCAAGAGGCAGCAACCTCTTGAAATCTTTTCCATAAAAATGGTATATTTAGTATGCATATCGCCCCAAAACATTGAAAACATGTAAGTAAGGGCGATCTAGAACTCACCTGGTCAGTAAGTAACTTCACGTCTAAGTTACTTAAGCTATGATCACGGCACACAATCTGCATATCAGTTAACACACAAAAATATCATTTTCTACACAGTTTCGGCAGCAGTTTCGCACATAGTTTCGCTGCCAGTTTCGCATGGCAGTTTCGCTGCTAAAATCGCCCAACTTTCGTTGGAATTTCCTAGGTTCGCTAAATCTACCAACCTACCTATGCACTTCCGAAACTACTTGCGAAACTATAGTTTCGCAGGAAGGGGATTGCCTTAGTTTCGCAGGATGAACTCTCAGTTTCGCAGGAAGAACTGACAGTTTCGTTAGACGTATAAAAATGACTAACCGGCTCGTTTTTAACCCAAAATCTCAACTTTTTACATCCAAACCCTTAGTTTTTCATCCATGAAACTATATCAAAGCTTTTTACATGATTTCATACGTAAAAATGTGACCTTTATGTGATTCTTTTCAACTTTTTAAAACCCAAAATCCTAGAATATGGATCTGATCTAAAGAGGTGTTTGGATGATAATTCTTACCTAGATTTCTTGCTCTTTCCTTGTTGTTTTAAAGCGCAAACCACCAGATCTTTAATCCTCCAACCAACAAAGCTTCCATCCTTTGATTCCTTCACTTTCTCTCTCTACTCTCTCTCTCTCTAGAAATGCTAGGTTTGGGTTGCAAATGAGGAGAAAGATGACTCATTAGGGTTGTTTAATGGGTGCTTATGGGCCCTTAAACCCATAAGGTTAATTTGGCCTATAATCTAATTTTCCTCTTATTTATGTTAAATAATCCTTAATTAAGCCCATTATTATTAATTGCTCGCTTCGACTTTCGGGGCGTTACAGATTGAAAGCTCCGAGTTAATCACCATATTCTTATATATTTCCAAATGTAAAGAATAAAAGAAAATCAAATATTCAGTTAGTACGTACAAGACTTTAAATGAGTCAAGCCAAGTCATGCTAGGTTGAGCTCAAACGCTTTTCATTTATAAACTGAGTTGAGTCAGGTCGGCTCATTTATCTTAATGAGATAAAATACTAAGCTCTATCAAAATTTTGAGCGTACCTAGACTTACGATTTTTTTTAAAGGATCATAGATTGATATCGAAATTCTTGATCATAAATTCTACGTGTACATAAAAATGAAAACACAAATTATAAACAAATGTTATGTCTTTAAACGTATTAGTAAAATAAAAAAATAAAACAAGAAGTTAATTTTGAACCGTAGGATTATTAAAACTTTCAAATAATGTATCTAATTAAAAGATAATAAATTTATATGTCTATACATATGCATTTATGTTATTTATATGTATTAAAATTTAAAATCAAACAAAAAGTTGAACATTAAACACTAGTTTTATAAAACAATTTATAACGATACACTTAAAAAAATAATAAGTTTGTCTAACATGCGTATTTATATTTATTGGAAAGGGTTAAAATTTGAGGGGTAAGGTTATACTAAAAAGGATGTTTAATCTATAAAGCCTAAGAAGAATTATGAGCTTGACACGTGTCCTTCTATTATTTTAAAAAGATGACATTTTGATAATTGTGTCAAATACATCAGCTCATCGTATTTTATACTGTAAGGCCCTGTTCCAAGAAACCTCACAGTTGGATTTGGACATCAGAAACATAAGTTCTCGAACATCAAATTTCATTAATATACGCAGCGAAACGTACAAAAATTTCTATTGTTAAAACATTTACAACAAAATATCACTATAGCTATCTATCTAAAGTTCTATGCCAGGATGCCAGTCTCGATCATGTGCCAGGTAGCTCTCCCATCCATGCCAAGCTCACCCCAAAATGTATAACATACCTGTCAATCTAATATGCATACAAAAGTCAGCGACACTAAGTGAGCTCTAGGTTTACTTTAACGAAACTTTATCATGAACATACACTTTATCGTACTTAAACATCGCATAAACTTTAACTTTAATCACCATCATCATCGAACTCGTTCGATAACTATACCTTAGCTTTAGCATTTACTTTATCGTTGACTTTATCTTCATGTTACCCATACTTTAGCTTGACTTTATCATTTACTTTATCTTTAGTTTAGCTTTACTCATTTACTTTATCTTTTGAACTTAGCATAAAGCTTAGCTCCTTTATCAGGTGAGAACGCAACAAATGCCATTCTCCTTTAGCTGCACGGGCATACCTAAAGTATAGCCCCTATGTGAGTACACTAATGTGTAGCTCTTATTCGAGTATGCACCAAGCATATCTCCTTTATCGGCACAGCCATACCCAAAGTATAGCCCCTATGTGAGCACACCGATGTGTAGCTCCTATGCGAGAATGCACCAAGCATATCTCCTTTATCGGCATGGGCATACCTAAAGTATAGCCCCTATGTGAGCACACTGATGTGTAGCTCCTATGCGAGAATGCACCAAGCATATCTCCTTTATCGGCACGAGCATACCCAAAGTATAGCCCTTATGTGAGCACACCGATGTGTAGCTCCTATGCGAGAATGCACCAAGCATATCTCCTTTATCGGCACGGGCATACCCAAAGTATAGCCCTTATGTGAGCACACCGATGTGTAGCTCCTATGCGAGAATGCACCAAGCATATCTCCTTTATCGGCACGGGCATACCCAACGTATAGCCCCTATGTGAGCACACCGATGTGTAGCTCCTATGCTAGAATGCACCAAGCATATCTCCTTTAGCAGTGCTTGCAAGACTTCTTTAGTGTGCTTTAACGTTTTCATAGTTGTGCTTTATCGGGTAACAGGGTAACTATTCTTTAGCGTTTCACATGTGAATTATTATCGTTCTTTAACCTTTAACTAACATGATTTATATATAATATGTATATATATACGTACTTTAATTCTTTAGCATTAAGTTCATCATTAATTCGTCATTAACGCATGTTTAACGGGGGTAACATAACACGTAACGGTCCAAAGTTTTTGCGCGAGATCATCCTCCTTTGCGCGAGAACTCATCCTTCAAGCGACAACTCAACCTTCGCACGAGAACTCAATCTTTGCTCGAGAACTCACCTTTCACGCGAGAACATCATCATTCGCGCGAGTACTTTTGAAAAGTAACCGTTAGCCGCGAAAACCACATTTCGTGCGAGAACTTGCTTCCCGCGCGATAACTTTTCTGCTGTACACAACTTTATCTACATGTTATCACTTCTTAACCACTTTAACACCCAAAACATGCTATAACAGTTTATATCATCATTCTTTAACAAAACATTCATTAAGGTATGTATATTAGCCCTAAAAGATGGAAAAACACATAAAAGAGAGGTCTAGAACTCACCTTATGATACCTTTGCACACGAACAACACTTAAACCGAGTGTTTCGAGCATAAGCTACATAATCATGTGCAATATCATTATATACGATTCATACATGCATAAATACATCAAATATCGACGAAAAACATACCTTAGACACCACCTAGCACCATTTTCTCTTTTCACAAACACAATAGTGGGACTTTTCGCATGAACCGGAGAAGATTGGGTGCATGGGCCTATTTATAGTGTCTCTCTCTCCTCGCAATGGTTCTTGTGCGAGAACATCTGTTTGCTCGAAAACTGCCTCCACGCGAGAACTTTATCACTCGCGCGAGAACTTCGCCTTCAATCGAAAATTTGGGGCATTACAAGTCCACCCCCTTATTTGGGTTTCGTCCCCGAAACCCGTTATTCACCAAACAACTGAGGGTAATGCTGTCTCATCTCATCTTCGGATTCCCAAGTGGACTCCGACCCTTTCTATGCTTCCACTGTACTCGGACGAGTGGAACTACTTTATTCCTCAATCGCTTCTCCTTCCTGTCTATTATTGCTACAGGTTGTTCCACGTAGTTCAGTCTGTCATCAATCTCCACATCTTCCAGTGGAACATGAACATCTCCGTTTGCTAGACACTTACACAGATGTGATACGTGGAACGTAGGATGAATTCCACTCAACTCATCTGGTAGTTCCAGCCTATAAGCCACTTCCCCCACACGGGCTACTATCTTGAAAGGCCTAATAAATCGAGGGCTTAACCTTCCTCTCTTTCTGAATCGAATGATTCCTCTCCAAGGTGACACCTTTAGCATCACTCTATCACCGACGTTAAACTCGATCGATCTTCGACGTATGTCGGCATAGGATTTCTGCCTATCTTTAGCAGCTTTCATGTAGGCTTTAATTCTGCCTAACTTCTCATTGGTTGTCACGATAACCTTGATACTGCCCAACTCCTTCTTTCCGATTTCCCCCCAACAAATAGGGGTTCTACACTTCCGGCCATAGAGCATCTCATACGGGGGCATACCAATACTGGCATGGTAGCTGTTATTGTATGAGAACCCCGCCAACGGTATGTGACTATCCCAGCTCCCACCAAAGTCTATGATACACGTCTAAAGCATGTCCTCTAAGGTCTGGATAGTCCTTTCAGATTGGCCGTCCGTCTGTGGGTGGCATGCTGTACTGATGTGCAATCTGATTCCCATCGCATCGTTGAAATTCTTCCAAAATTTGGATGTAAACCGCGTATCTCTGTCAGAGAAAATCGACAACGACACACCATGATGGGTAACTATATCATTGATGAACAATTCGGCTAACCGCTCCAAGTTATACGTCTCTCGGATGGGTAGAAAGTGAGCACTTTTCATCGGTCTGTCTACTATGACCCATATGGCATCATAACCTTTAGCTGTACGAGGTAGCTTCATTATGAAATCCATAGTAATATGCTCCCACTTCCATTCAGGAATTTCCAAGGGTTGGATTTTTCCGTATGGCTTCTGATGCTCAGCCTTAACCTGGAGACAGGTCAAGCTCCTTTCTACATACCTTGCTACGTCGGGTTTCATTCCCAGCCACCAATAATTATTTTTTAGGTCTTGGTACATTTTGTTAGTTCCCGGATGAATGGAGTAGCGAGTCTTGTGGGCTTCGTCCAACACTTTCTCTCGTAGACCTCCACGTCTAGGAATCCACATACGCCCAAATCTAGTTTTGACACCATTGGCGTTTTCTTCTAGATTCGCGACCTGCCCCTTCATCCTCTCCTCATTAACATGTTCGGGGTCCAGAGCTTCTTTTTGAGCTTCACAAATTTGCTTTATCACATCAGGAGTCACAATCAACTGGTAAGATCTCACCCGAATTGGTTCCCGGTTCTCCTTCCGGCTTAGGGCATCAGCTACTACGTTAGCTTTACCCGAGTGATAATGAATCTCACAGTGGTAGTCTTTTATGAGCTCCAACCATCGTCTCTGCCTCATATTAAGATCTTTCTGCTCGAAGAAATACTTTAAGCTTTTGTGGTCCGTAAAAATCGTACATTTGACACCATATAAGTAGTGTCTCCATATTTTTTAATGCAAATACCACAGTAGCCAACTCCAGATCATGGGTAGGGTAGTTCACTTCATGAATCTTTAACTGTCAAGATGCGTATGCTATGACTTTGCCTGGCTATATTAGTACGCACCCTAACCCTTGATAAGAAGCATCAGAATAGACAACCAAGTCCTTATTCCCTTCAGGCAGCGTTAGCACAGGAGCTTGTGTAAATATTCTCTTTAACTCCATGAATGCATTTTCTTGGCTGTCGCCCCATTCAAACTTCACATCCTTTCTCGTCAATTTGGTCAACGGTGAGGCAATCTTGGAAAAATCCTGAATGAACCTCCTGTAATACCTCGCCAATCTGAGGAAGCTTCGGATTTCAGATGGCGTTTTAGGTGAATTCCACTTCATCGCCGCCTCCACTTTAGCAGGATCAACCATGATTCCTTCTGGGTTAATCACATGACCCAGAAAGTGCACCTCGCGTAACTAAAATGCGCATTTGGAGAATTTCGCATACAACTTCTCCCTCCTTAGAGTTTCCAGCACCTCACGGAGGTGACAGGCGTGGTCTCCCTCATTCTTTGAGTAGATCGGGATATCATCTATGAACACTATCACTGATTTGTCGAGCATCGGTCGACAAACCCTATTCATCAAGTCCATGAAGGTTGCAGGAGCATTGGTTAGACCAAACGACATCATGAGAAATTCATAATGCCCATATCGCGTCCGAAACGTAGTCTTTGGGAGATCCTGTTCCTTAACCTTTAGTTGGTGATAACCTGACCAAAGATCGATCCTCGAGAACCAACTTGCACCGTGCAACTGGTCAAACAGATCGTCTATCCGAGGTAACGGGTATCTATTCTTCACCGTGAGCTTATTCAGCTCCCTATAGTCTATACACATTCTCATGCTACCATCCTTGTTCTTCACGAACAGCATCGGAGGACCCCAAGGAGAAATGCTCGGTCTGATAAATCCTTTATCAAGAAGGTCCTGTAGTTGGGCTAGCAATTCATTCAGCTCTAACGGAGCCAGACAGTAAGATGCTTTAGCAACGGGCTGAGCTCCTGACACGAGGTCTATCTGAAACTCTATCTCCCGATCGGGTGGTACCTCTATCAAGTCCTCAGGGAACACATCCGGGAAGGCACACGCCACGGGCATCTTTAACGTATGCCAAGAATGCTCCACACCCTCGTCTCATAAACGTTTTTGCCTTTATCATGGATATCATCTTTGGAACTTCACAGACTTTATCGCCATAAATCGTGACTATGCTACCGTCGGGTGCTCTCATCTTAATCATCTTCCTCTGACAAACTATGTTAGCCTCGTAGGCGGCTAACCAAACCATTCCCAACACAACGTCAAATCCTCCTAGGGTCATAACGAACAACCTAGCGGGGAATCTATGACCTTTCAATTCTATGCTACAATCCTCTAAGGCCTTAGTTATCTTAGTAGTCTTTCTAATTGAAATTTCTACTTCAAACACATGATTTATTTCCTTGGCCTTAACATTCATCACATCACAAAAGGAAGCAGCTATGAAACTCTTACTTGCACTGGAATCAAAAAGAACAGAAGCAAGTATGTTGTTAACCAGAAACATACCTGACACAACATCAGGTTCCGCTCTGGCCTCCTCTCTTGTCATCGTGAAAGCCCTAGCCTTGGCCCTTGGCTTGTCACCAACTTTCTTTTCTTTCTGAGTCTCCTTTCCTCTAGCCGAGTCAACCACTTTCGCCTCTTTGTACTCTCGGCTGTAGTGCCCCAACTTGCCACAGTTGTAGCACTTTACCAGATTAGGGCAATCCTTGGAGAAATGCCTCGTCATTCCACATCTAAAACACAAAATCGAACCAAGCCTGCAATCACCAGCATGCTTCCTCCTACATTTCTGGCAATCACCGGACGATTCCACCTTCATCTTTTTGGCCTGAACAGCAGACCTCTCATTTTTCTCCCACTTCACATTCCCCGACTGTGACAACCAGTCAAAATCAGGTCAAAGCCAATTCTGTCTGATAATAATAATGTTTAATTATTATTTCTGACACGTTTGACTACCCGAAACTTTGACCAATATTTCATACGAACCTCGTTGTCGGTTAACCATTCGAGACAAAATCTGATAATAATAATAATTAATAATGATAATAATAAAATAAAAATTAATGATGATGTTATATGTGGAGATATGCATGCATGACAACTCAAACTCTAACCTACACACACACTCTACTTAAACACACTAACACACACTCAAACTCTTCACATTCCATTTTTCTCTCAAAACCTTTCCCCTCCCATCGGCCCACCTCAACCGAACCACCATCCACCGCCACCCTCACCTCCAGCCGTGAACCACCATTCAACCGCAACCACCAACCATCCCGCATCACCACCTGCCATCACCAACCAAACCACCATCGACCACCGACCGACACTTCCACCATCTCCACCACGACCGCCAACTGCCACCTGCCACCGCGCCTCATCGTGACCGCCGGCAACCACCTGCCGCCACCCCACCGTTCGCGAACATATCCCCATCGCGACATCAACCCTTCACCTCACTACCACCTTAAGAGAACTCTTATTTTTTTCTAAATTCGAGGCAAGAACGAGTGGAAATCTTCGTATCAACATCAAGAAATCGTTGATATAGGTTCAAGGTATACTCGTTTTGGATTAGATTGTTCTTATTTCTTTATGCATGGATGATCAAGATGGAGATCTTGGTGAAACACATTTCACCCGCTTAATTGTTCTTGGAAAAATTTATGTTTTGTTGAATAATGGGCTTTTGATTTGGTTTATAATCTGAAATGTTTAGTTAGGTAGTTTTAGTTGATGAAATCCTATCATTTGTATGTTTTGGGTTTGAAAGAATGTATATAGATGCATGTACATGGTACGTACGTATGAACGTGTAGGTGAAATGTTTATTGATTATGATTCATAAGGATTATTAGTTAGAACCTTGATGAATGGATAACATTGACATTTTAAGAACTCTTGGATGATGAGGACTTTTGGACAAATAAAAGATGATTAAACTAGGAGGAATGAGGATATTGTTGGATGTAACATCTCTAGATAAGCGACTAAGTTGAAGTGTTAACATAATAATCCAATCACGATTAGAAAACTTTATCGAAAGGTTTGATTAAATTAAGTAGAGACTATACTTAAGATTGACGGAACATTGTAAAAGATAACTTGACTAAAATGACATTTTAAAACTCCAAGACCTTTTTAATAAAATAAATAATATATTTTACGGGTAATTTACGGTTAATAAAAATAAATGCATATGAATATATCTATATTTTTAAAAGAATATATATATGTAAAATATATATTTACAAAGGAAAAACACAATATTTTGAAATAAAATACTCAAATCATAGTGAGAACTAACGAGTAATTAAGTATAGTTGCATAACATAGATCGTTAGTTGGAAATTATAATAGTCTGCATAAGAAACGATTATAGATATAAGAAATGGCTAGTATAATTGTTAGATATAAGTGTATTAATAACAACCCGCACCAAATAAAATGACTTCTTAAAAACTTATGTAACAGTTTTAAAAAGCGTTTTATGTTAAGAAGGGTCAAATAAGTTGGGTGAACAACATTCTTAAAAACAAGCTTTTAGATTATAAAGTAAGTCTTTCACGTTTAGGATCTTGATAAGATCGGTGCAAGACGCTTAAATCTGAGATTTGATCGCAAGCGAAGGTGAGTTCTTCGGCCCCATTTTAAATATTGTTTATTTAAACTGTTTTGGGGGAAATGCATGTATGATTAATCATTTTATATATGATGGGTAAACGAGCATAATATATGTTATGGCGGTATAAGTTGAGGCAATAGTATCGGTGAATACTATTGGGCTCTAAATCCCCTCATAATCATTAACCTCGGGGAGGCCGCAGACTATATTGGTAGATCTATCGGGTTAGAAGTGCCAGCTCTCGCGACCAGTCGCGCCGGTCAGGTTGTAGCGAGGGAGTTTATATGTCTGGATAGTTGTGTGGCAACGACGTGTTTCTTGGCTTGATTATGGACTTATGACCTGAATTAATCATAGTACCTAGCTAGTCTATGTTAAGTATATTATCTCACTACATCATATAACTTTTCTTGGAAAAATCGAATGTTTTAAATTATGAAAACCCGAATGCTCACCAACTTTATGTTGACTAGTATTTTCTCATGCTTTTCAGGGTCATAGGTATGCTTGATGTGGGAATAATGAGAATGTGTCTTTGGCTCGCCAAACGTTTTTATGATTGACTATTGTCAAGATTGTTATTAATAAACTTGTTGTTTCGCAAACTAAACATGTTATTGTAAAAATGTTTTGAATTTCTTGTTATGTAAAGGTAGTCAACTTATTAAATATTAACGTTTGACTATGACCGTTGGAATATTTCCAACTTCCGTTATCACCATGTCACTTAACTTTCCGTTACGAATTTTCGGGGTGTGACATCGACCAACTTTTCTTCTTCGCCTCCTCAATGGGCTCATCAGCCACCACATCATCATACACTATCCCACTTAACTCCACCAAAGACTCAAAGGTCTTTGGCCCGCTTGCCTTCATATACGTCCTAACCTTTGAAGGCAAACCCTGCACATAACACTTTATCCTCCTCTCCTCAGTACTCACCAGGTAAGGCACCAACCTGGCCACCTCATTGAAGCGAGATGTGTACTGCCTGTGGGTCATACTTCCGGCTTTAAAACCCAAATTCCCTTTCCACCCTGTCGATCTCGTTCTGAGGGCAGAACTTCCTCATTACCATCTCTTTTAGGTCATTCCACTTCAAGTTCCTGAACTCATGAGTGTCTTTAGTCTTCTTGATGGTGTTCCAACAATGAATAGTTTCGTCAACAAATAAGTGAGCTGCGAACTTCACAGCCTGGTCAGTTTTACATTCACTGATCTCAATCACTGCCTCCATCTTAGACACCCACTGGAGAGTAGCAATAGCACCACCCTTTACCGTCCAGGGATAGAGGATTGCACCCCTTGAAGATGCGATACGAACACCCTTTGGCTAAATCCCCATCAGTTTCATCCCCCTCGTCCTTCTCATTCTTCCCCAAGCCTTCCCCGATACCTTCACTATCTTTCTTGCTAGCTTTGTTCTTTGCCTCTAACTTCCACTCTTTTGTTACCTCCTTCATGGCCTCAGTTATGATCGAAGGCATGATGTCCTGAAGGATCTCGTGGACCTCTTCAGCGATAGCCTCCCTAACAACAGGCTCCAACGTAATCCTCTCTTCAGAATGATGAGAGTTTTCCTCGCTAGCAGTGTGAACAGATTCCACATGCACCTCCTTAGTCGTCTGCCTCTGGTTTCTGGTGACTGGTGGTCTACCCCTACCACCAAGAGCACCTCCTCGAGTAGCTTTTCTTACAGCCATAGCTTGCTATAAGATACGAAAGGCTAACATTATCATTCCAGGTAATAGTTCAGATCATGTTAAGTAATGTAAGTTTCTAATGATAGTGGCCAGTTGTAATTAACTACTTACTTTACTCTTTATGTCCTAAACGTTTCCTAGCCTGAGTCACATCAGCTCTCAATATCACTATAAGCACTATAACCTCAAGGAACCTTTACCCGTTATAACCTTCCTGGCATGGAGCTACTGGCAGTGGCATCCTTAATTGATCCCATTCTCAGTTCGAGTCTAGACATCGGAGTGTCTAAATATCTCAAACTATGGCTCTGATACCAACTTGTAAGGCCCTGTTCCAGGAAACCTCATAGTTGGATTTGGACATCAGAAACACAAGTTCTCGAACATCAAATTTCATTAATATACGCAGCGGAACGTATAAAAATTTCTATTGTTAAATCATTTACAACAAAAGATCACTATAGTTATCTATCTAAAGTTCTATGCCAGGATGCCAGTCTCGATCATGTGCCAGGTAGCTCTCCCATCCATGCCAAGCTCACCCCAAAATGTATAGCATACCTGTCAATCTAATATGCATACAAAAGTCAGCGACGTGAGTGAGCTCTAGGTTTACTTTAATGGAACTTTATCATAAACATACACTTTATCGTACTTTAACATCGCATAAACTTTAACTTTAATCACCATCATCATCAAACTCGTTCGATAACTATACCTTAGCTTTAGCTTTTACTTTATCGTTGACTTTATCGTCATGTTACCCATACTTTAGCTTTACTTTATCATTTACTTTATCTTTACTTTAGCTTTACTCATTTACTTTATCTTTTGAACTTAGCACAAAGCTTAGCTCCTTTATCAGGTGAGAACGTAATAAATGCCATTCTCCTTTAGTTGCACGGGCATACCCAAACTATAGCCCCTATGTGAGTACACCAATGTGTAGCTCCTATGCGAGTATGCACCAAGCATATCTCCTTTATCGGCACGGGCATACCTAAAGTATAGCCCCTATGTGAGCACACCGATGTGTAGCTCCTATGCGAGAATGCACCAAGCATATCTCCGTTATCGGCACGGGCATACCGAAAGTATAGCCCCTATGTGAGCACACCAATGTGTAGCTCCTATGCGAGAATGCACCAAGCATATCTCCTTTATCGGCACAAGCATACCCAAAGTATAGCTCCTATGTGAGCACACCGATGTGTAGCTCCTATGCGAGAATGCACCAAACATATCTCTTTTATCGGCACGGGCATACCCAAAGTATAGCCCATATGTGAGCATACCGATGTGTAGCTCATATGCGAGAATGCACCAAGCATATCTCCTTTAGTAGTGCTTGCAAGACTTCTTTAGCGCGCTTTAACGTTTTCACAGCTGTGCTTTATCGGGTAACAGGGTAACTATTTTTTTAGCGTTTCACATGTGAATTATCATCATTATTTAACCTTTAACTAACATGATATATATATTTTGACATCCAGTAATTTTCCGTTACCAAACTCCGTTAGTTCCGTTAGGTCTTGCATACACGCGTCGTGAGCACACACTAGTTGTCGTTGAACGTTGGTGACTTAAAATAATAACAATGACTATCAGATAATAACTAAATTAATAATGTTGATTATTAATTTGTTGTTACGTGATTTGTGAATTTAAATATTATTTGTGAATTTTATCTTGTAACATGCCAACATATTATTTATTTCATGTGTTTTGTAATTAGTGGAAAATATACATGATTATTATTGTTGATTAGTAATGCTTGTGTTTTGTAGTTAAAACAAACTAAAAAGTGAAAAAGACTAGTTTTATATAAAGTTAAACAATGGAGGTTTATTTTGAAATTATCACAAAACACAATATTACCAAATATAATTAAAAATCAAACCCTAATCCCTCCCCAAACCCCCATTGCAGCCGAACATCCCCACACACACACAATTCGATTTTGATCAACAACAACTATCGTTCATCGATTTTGATCTAGTTTCAAGCATTCAACGTGTAGCAAACATCAATTCTTGATCATTACACGATTAAAGGTGAGATTTTGATTAGTTTTCATGGATTTTGAGCATGGTCGAACCCTAGTTCGATTTTCATAGTATATGTCGAAATTGATGTTGTTTAATGGTTGTATGATGTTAGTTGCATTGTATTGATGTTAGTTTACGTGGATTATGCAAGAAATTCATGAAATTGAGTGGTTGTTCATACCTTACTATTGATAGTAACTTTTATGCATGAGATTGATGAATTATGATGAATTGATGATGTTAGTCATGTCTAGATGGTTGTTATGGACTTGATTAGGCATAAAGTTGGTGAATTTACGAAAGAATTGGATGTTAGATTGGTTTTGGGTGTCGAAAGGGAAACTTTATTTGTGTAGATCATTGGATATTGTTAATTGAGCATGTTTATGATGTTAGGATCATGTTAGAATATTTGTTGATGATGTCTAAGGTGGTAGATTGTGTTGTTTGGGTTGTATGAATACTTGATGCACAACTTTGGAAATTTAGGCTCTTATGGAATATACATGATAATGGTGGTGTTAGGTGATTATGGAACTATGTTGGAACTATGATAGAATCATGATGATGCATGATGTGTTATTAAAATTGTAATTGTGGACTTCTTGGGATTTATAAGTGTTGTTTGATAAACCATGGTGTATGATGAGTTTTATAGCACTTAAGGGTTTGTAATGTGGCATACGTGAATAACTTGTGTGATAACCATGTATGATGGATTGCTATACTTGATCAAACAAGAATTTAACTTGACATGTCACCAACGGGTCAAACGGGTCAACTGGTCAAATGAGTCTTGTTTTCCAAAACCTTGGGTCAATGTGGTTATTGAGCACTTAGAGTTGTTAAGTTTCTATATACACGTACTTATGTACTTGCATGTTCTAGGTAACCTTTGAAGGGTTGTCTTTCCATTCATCATTAGCGTTTACAATGATTCGCTTGCGCACCAGGTGAGTTCAATGCCCCACTTTTACTTACTTCTATTTTTGGGGGAGAAAGGATACTTGGTTTTAAAAGCTTTATTTTATAACATGTGTTTGGTAAGACATTGTGGGTTATACCATTGAAAGCCCTCACACTTTCGGATCGTTAATTAAGGAATCTAGCGGGAAATTTTAGGTAGTACTACTGGGTCTGACAAGCCCCACCCGGGTGACCGGAAGTCAGCGGGTGCAATATTGTCCTAAACTACTAACAGCGTCACGACCTGGTATGTCGTGGCGGGAGGTAAACATACAAACATCGTCAGCTTCGATCGCGAAATCACTATTGCTCTTTACTAATGAAATTAGACTAGCTATCTATTTCAATGCTCTTGTTTATATTTTATTAACACTACTGTTTACGATGATTACTAACTCTTGAACTCACCAACCATCATGTTGACACTTTTAGTATGTTTTTCTCAGGTCGTTTCTAGTAGCTGCCCATAGGAGCATGCACGTGTCAAGCATGCTTTGTTTAAACATTGTTTACTTTTAATTTAGCATTTACTTACGTAATTTGGTTGGGAGCGTGTTTTGCGCAGTTTACATTTAGTACCTTATGTTTTGGGTTATTTACAAAATGCTTCCGTAAATAACTTTTAAAGTTTCAAACTATGATTTATTTTAAAGTTGCATATAGTGTCGTTCTGAGTAACTAATGACTGAGATCCTGGTTTGTTCACTCGCCTCGCGTAAAACCCCGCACGTGGGTTTTAAGGGTATGACATATATATGTATATATATACGTACTTTAATTCTTTAGCATTAATTTCATCATTAATTCGTCATTAACGCACGTTTAACGTGAGAACATCCACCTTCGCGCGAGAACTCATCCCTCAAGCGACAACTCAACCTTCGCGCGAGAACTCAATCTTTGCGCGAGAACTCCTCCTTCGCGCGAGAACTCACCTTTCACGCGAGAATCATCATTCGCGCTAGTACTTTTGAAGTAAAGAAACCGTTAGCCGCGGGAAAACTACATTTCGCACGAGAACTTGCTCCCGCGCGATAACTTTTCTGCTGTACATAACTTATCCATAAGTTATCGCTTCTTAACCACTTTAACGCCCAAAACATGCTATAATATTATATCATCATTCTTTAATAAAACATTCATTAAGGTATGCATATTAGCCCCAAAACATGGAAAAAACACGTAAAAGAGGTGTCTAGAACTCACCTTATGATACCTTTGCACACGAACAACACTTTAAACCGAGTGTTTCGAGCAGAAGCTACATAATCATGTGCAATATCATTACATACGTTCATACATGCATAAATACATCCAATATCGACGAATACATAACTTCGACCACTAGACACAACCTAGCACCAATTTCTCTTTTCACAAGCACATAGTGGGACTCTTCGCATGAAGCAGGAAGATTGGGTTCATGGGCCTATTTATAGTATCTCTCTCTCTCTCTCTCTCTCTCTCCTAGCAGCGGTCTCGCTCGAGAACATCTGTGGCGAACGAAAACTGCCTCCACGAGAGAACTTTATCACTCGCGCTGTGAACTCTCTCTTTTCGCTCGAAACTTCGCTTTCAATCGAAATTCGGGGCATTACATATGCGTTCAATGTGTCATATATTTTACATTATTTGTTATGTGTATTAATCTTTGTGTTTACGTTTTAAATTATTTTGTGTATTTTTGTCATGGTTTTTATAGATTATAAACTTGTTATCTATAATTATGTTTTACAATTAAAAGTACACAATGACATACTTTTACCAATGCATTTTTCAAAACTCATAGTATTAAATAAAATAATGTGTTATTTATTATTATTTTAATAATTATATAAACTTGTTATCTATCATTATATTTTATCATATAAGTACACAATGATGTTATTTTACCAATTTATTTTCAAAACTATAGTGTTCAAAATAACCAATGATGAATTAAAAGACACAATGACATATTGTGTTATTTTGTCATTGTTTTTAATGTATTAGATTAACTAGGTTTTAAGTTATTGTTGATTTACATATTAGAGATACAACCAAAAATAGAATCGTATCCGTAATCATAAAAATCGAATCAAATCATAAATTCGATTTTCACTTCGGTTAACGGTTACACAAAATTTTGCTTATTCGGTTCGGTTATCCGGATATAAACCGAAAATAATGGTTTAACAGGTTTAATTGGATAACCGAACCAAAAAATTGGTTTTAACGGTTTAATCGGTTGTATTAGGCTCGTTTAGGTCTTTTTCAATCTAAAGTTATTTTTAAAAGTTGTTTTTTACTTCAAAAATTGTTATATGAATTTTTATAAATTTTTTAATATTTAATATGCTTTATATTGTTATATAAAAAGCGTTTTTGTAACTTATTAAAAATAATTGTAAAAAAAAGAAAAAACCTTTTTTTTTTTTTCTGAAACTAATATTTATTTTGGAGTAAAATATGACAAATTAAAAAAAGCTTTTGAGGAGGAGGAGTGGGAGTATGGCAAGTAATAAAGAGGATGTGACAAGTAGTAAATGAGGGTATTATAGTATAAACCTATTATTGTTTATCATCGGACACCCCAATGTTATCAATTTTGTAACACTGTAAAAATATGTCATTAGTAAATTGAATACGTATTAAAGAATATTTTGAATCCAAACCACATTTACAACGTTTTTTGTTAAAGACATCATTTACAGCGATATCTCAAAAGAAACACCACACCATTTACAGCTCTACACCATTACATCACTTAAACATAAATAAATATATAATAATCGAAAATATATCTATAGTAATATAAAGCAAAATAGTATTTGCCACATGTTATCTTTTCTTACTAGCTTTGTCACATGTCATTTGTATACAAAGACAGCATTTAATGATAATATTAAATGTTAATGATATATATATATCTTTCCTTAATTATAAAAAAAATATTTTTGTAAATAATATAAAACATGATTCTTTTATTAAAAAAATATAGTTTTTCTAAATTATGAAATATGAATTTTTTAATACAAAAACTTTTTCTAAAATAATGGGCATTTTTAAAAAATAGATTTTTTTAAAAAAAAGGAATGTTTAAAAAATAATTTTTTTAAACTAAACTTTTTTAAAGGCTAAAGTTTAAAAAAATATTGTATTTCAACCACATGTTCTCTTAAAATATATTTTATAATGTTTTTAAACAATAATTCTAATTGTAATTCAATATTTTTATTAAACTCGTGTAATAAACGGGTTTCATACTAGTTTAATTAATATTTTAGAAAATAACCATTTAGACGGTTTTATCTCAAACCATTTACCACACCAAGGGCTCTCCATCATTTACAGCACTTAAACGTGAATATAATATATATTAATCAAAAAAATAATTGATAACACAACCATTACACGGTTAAATCTTGCTTTAAACGCCTAAGATTTAGAACAAATAGGATATTTAAAAAATTTAATAACATTTTAGAGTTAATTACGTAAAGGTCCCTGTGGTTTTTAAAAATTACGGTTTTGGTACTAAGAGTTTTTTGTAACAGGTAGGGGTATTGTTCTTTCAATTTGTAACAAGTTAAGGTATAAACACCACACACGTTAACTTTTCTGTTAAATCTAAGGGTATTTCGTCTTTCTACCTTACATGGGCTATTTATGTCATTAAAATAAAAAGGAGTGTTTGGTGTAATATGTATATATAGATATATAAATGGTGTATATATAAATGCACAAGACACCCACTACTGGTTTCCCCACCAAGCCACCACCACCCTAGCCCCTACTGCGGCCACCACCACCCCAGCCCCTACTGCTGGCCACCACACTTAAGCCCCCACTGCTAGCCATCACCCCCTAACTCCCACGTCGGCTCCCACCCCCAGCCCCAACCACTAGCCACCCCCCACTCATCAAAAGGTAAACCACAGCCATATAGCCACCACCATCGGTCACCATAACATCATTTCGTCCTCCCCACCCATTGGACAAAACCACCACAACCAGTTGCAAGCACGCCGTCGGTTCCCCCCACCTCAACTTTTCTCAAAACCCTAAAAACCTAATTGGGGATCTTGGTTTTAGGGCATGTATGAAGATGTGGTATTCAATGGAGATGAAGCTGCGGTAGATTGTGTGATGGTGGTAATGATGCGACGATGAGATGATGTTGAAGGTGTTGTTGTTTCATTTAAAGAGTGAAGAAAATGGTAATGGTGAGAACGATGTGAGGGGGTGGTGACCGGCGGTGAGGGCTGTTGGTGATGGTGGCTGACGGTGGGGGCTGTTGGTGGTGGTGGCAGATGGTGGTGGCTGTTAGTGGTGGTGGGCGGCGGTGGGGGCTAGCGGTTGTGGTGGATATATATATATATATATTATATATATATATATATAATATATTATATATATATATTATATATAATATATATAATATATATATATATATATATATATATGTGTGTGTGTGTGTGTGTGTGTGTGTGTGTGGTATGTAGTATATTAAATTACACCAAGTCCCTTATATATACTAAATGACATAAATACTCCCTATAAATACACTAGTAGTCCTTGTAAAGTGAAAAGACTAAAATTCCCTTAGGTTTAACAGAAAAATTAACGTCTGTTAGTGTTGATACCTTAACTCGTTACAAATTGAAAACACAATACCAAACTTGTTACAAAAAAATCTTAGTACCCAAACCTGTTATTTCAATAAACACGGGGGACTATTTGCGTAATTAACTCTATATTTTATGTATATCTGATTTAACCTATTTACATATTCTCTTTTCTCTTATTTTTAACCTAACTACATTAAACTCAAAGAACTATCATTCTTCATAGATTCATATTCTTAGATCAATCTCATTCTCTTTCAATCCATTATTAAACAAGCAAAGAAATGTAGGTTAAACTAAGATCTCTTCTCATCCATCACTTCTCTTCCATCAATCATATAACTTATGGTAATTCATATAAAACAAAAAAACTTCATATATATATATAATACATATATTATATATATATATATATATAGGTGTGTGTGTGTGTGTGTGTGTGTGTGTGTGTGTGTTGTGCGCGCGCGCGCGCGGTGTGCGTGCGTGTTGAATTGTAATCTAACTTTTATTTATTTATATTTTAGATAATGCATGATATGAGGTCTCTTCGTCAACATGAAAGTGACTCGTTTGTTGAATATACATTAGAGAAATTTATGCTATTGATTGAGATTGATAATTGGCAAATTAACTATTATGTTTCAGTTTTTGGTTTTTATTTAATGATATATGTATTCGAATTCTTCACCTGATAATTTTTTATTTGCTTATTGTACTTCGGAAGCATGGAAGATTTTCAGGTTTTGTAAGTGTTTTAGGTACTATCTACAAGAAAATCAAGTAGTTTGGGTGTTCGGAAGACATGCAACGCTCCTCTACTTAAGGTCGTTTGTCGTTCTACTACTTATGATGTCCCATGATTAATGAAAGTATATAACAAGAATAGAACCTTTGTATATTTATATTAACATATATATTTGATAGTCATTCATTGTGCTATTTTTAAGATGATTTTCAGTGCTAATTTTAAGTCCATCTCCATACAATGTGTATTTGGTGTTATCTTAGAAGCACTTGGATTGTGATTGTGTACGACGTATACTTCATTAATTCCAAGTTTTCAATCATATTTGCTTCTTTAATTCTAACAATATCTCATACGATGAACAGTGAGGTTTTTGTAATTTTGACTAAAACTCTAAACTTTAAGATGCTTAGACATTTACAGGTATGTACAAATGTTTATTATATTTGCATGTTAATTAGAATTTTTACAATCAAGAGAGAAATTGGCACTCCATTTGCTAAAAGGTTAAATGATTGATGATCACGATGAGCAATTTTTCAGCATCGGGTATTCAAAATTTTATTACTTCTTGCATTAGTGGGACTATTTTCTAGTTAGAGTTTTTTATTAAAATGTAAACTTTAGGACAACAACAAACTTTTTATTACTTCTTGCATTAGTGTGGACTTATTTTCTAGTTAGAGTTTTTTATTAAAATGTAAACTTTAGGACAAAACAACCAGGTGAAGTCAAATATCTTTTACTTGTATTTGTTTTTCTTATTTTATGGTTTCTTTAATCTTTTAAATTGTTCAGATGAGAAATATTATATTTTGCTGGGCTAGAACCACAAATAGAAGTCTTGAAACTGATACCATTTCTTAGAAGGTTCTTCATATTGATATGATGTAATTACATTATCGATTTACAAAGATGAATTAATTGTATACGGGTTTGTGAAAATATTTCGACATTTGTAAATTTGTAAATACTTGTACTACTATATTTTCTATTTGAACATTTGTAAATACAAGTTATATGATCTATGTAAATATATGTTTTTGTGTTTTTTTTAGAATTAAAATAAATACAAACATTAAATAGAAAAAAAATAATATAAAGACAATGAATAGAAAAAAACGATGTAAAAGAGTAAAAAATCAGAGTAAATGTTATTCATGAAAAGTTGTAAAAGAGAATTGAAAGAAAAAGAAAAAAAAAACATATAAAACGCTGTAAAATGTATATTGAGCAAGCGTTGTAAAAGCACTACTAAAATTCAATTACAAAAAATTATAATTTACAGTGTTTATTCAACGCTGTAATTTTTTTTATTTTAATCACGTATAGCTATACATATGCTACGTATAATCGTTGTAAAGATTATTTTATGTACTAGTGAGCAATAATATTATTAGTTAATCATACTAGTAACGAGCTCAATAATAATACAAACTAGGAGCGTTCTCTATGTACGTTCATAAATGATACTAACTAGGAGTGTTCTCCACGTGCGTTGCACAAGAAACTCCCCAACATGACCGGATATCAAAAAGTGAATGCAAAATACAATGTAATGACTATCATTTCAACGGAAAATAAAAAAGAAAACTAAAGAAAAAATATAACAAAAAGGCTCCTAAAAAAGAGGGCCAAGAAAAGAAATCCAATATCACATTTCTATAATATATGATTTGGTTTATCGCTTCACCTAGACAAACAAAGATACATTATATATGAACCGGCGAAGTTAAAAAATTGTTGCACAAAAAAAAAAAAGGTTAAAAAAATTATTGTGAAAAAAATCACTGGACAAAAAAGTAAGGGAAAAACCGTCTAGAGCGCGAGTCGAAGCTACGCTACTTGGTTAAGGTAGGCACGTCTTAACCACTCTTAAAACAATATAGCTAAGGATTGCTTTTTAATGTATAGTATACAATATAATATCCAAGCTAGTTTGGCATGTCTAAGTAAGAAAAAAGCACACCATACATAAAAAGTGAAACAATGATTATTAAAGTCAATTAAATTACCTCTTGTAGTTAAAAAATCTCATAAAAGAGTTAAGAGTATGAAGAATTAGTATGAGAAGCAAGCCATTTCTCTACAATGACCATTGATTCTTCAGGCTTGTAAAGTGCCACTGAATGACCTGCACCCTGCCACACTCATTTAGTCATGTTTAGTGTTTGCATCATGTGAACTCTTTTTTTTTCTAAATTTAGTTAATATACAAGATAAATGATTTGTGTATATTAGCAGCACCCGCACGTGACATCCTTATGCGTTCCATGGTTAATTGTTAGGAAGAGGAGTTATATATCCTACGGTCGGCCAAGGACAAATAGGTGTGGTTTGCGTGCTTCTCTCTCTCATAGTTTATGATATCATAGATACATATTTGTAACCGTATAGATAATTAACCATACGAATAATATAAAATGACTACGACAATGATATGTCGTTATACTAAAGATAGAGTCTTATGGTTCATGCTTCTTTCTCCCTTAATGGTGACATATTTCAATGTGTATTGAGCCTCCGAGTATGTCTTCTCGTATCTACACACACCAAAATAAGAAATGTTCATAATCAAGATTAGGGTTTTTGAATCTCAAATAAACTATTTTCAACAACTTATTGTTATTTTGTTATTGAACATTAATTATAATGTGGAATGAAAAAAATGTCACAAACTTTAGTGTGGAGAGTCGCAATAATCTAAGCATAGACAATTGTTGATAATATTACATACGATCGATGAAGGGTGTAAACTAACGGACTCCTTTAGGATCCTTTCTCTCGATTTAAGCTTTTCACGGGTATATCTAAATAGCTCACGAGTAATAAGGTTGTTTAAATCCCTATATAAAACGTTATGAACTTGAACTTACCCACAACTTGAGTTCGAAGGAACCATGGTTTCCAGGGGTCTGTACTGTAAGATTGAGACTATTTATCCATTGCCTTGTGCCACATAGGGAATATCATGTCATGATCACCACTGTAAAACAATTCAACACACAATCAAGTAGACTACATAATGATTATACTACTACAATGAGTAGATAGAAATTAAAACATCTATATGATTATTTTGATTTATTTTATATATATAAACATACACAATTGTATATAAAAAGTGTAAACGTTATCTGACATATTTACAAGTTTTTAAATTATCTTAACCTTATATATATAGATATATATCTCTATATTATATTTATGATATATTTAAAGAGGATGAGATTGTTTTTACATTGATTTTTAAGATTTTAAGGGGACACAATTATCTTTAATAAATTTGACTACTTAATATCTTTTACACACATAACAATTATATAATTCAATGCAAGCCAACGTGGGATGAGCCTAATTTTTTTGAACGAAAATATGTGACCATGCTTCGAAAGATAGGTGTTATCTTAATCGGGGGTAAATACAAAAAAGTAACACAAGAATGTTGATTATAAAATTTTAAGTTAGTTAGACTATAACTTCAATTTTGTAATTACTACAATTAATAGAATCTTTATAAATCTAACCATGTAAACAATCATTTTTCTACTTAAATAAATTCTAAAAAACATTTTGTTTTATGTGATTTTATATTTAGTTTATATTATAAATTTTATTAAACTTCAAACCTATATAATAATTACTATTTAAATGTTTGTTTAGTTTGTGTTTCCTACCGCATCGCGACACCCCTCAAGTGTGAGTTTGTGCGCCCATATTAGAAGGTTTGTTGAGAACCGTGAGAACCACGTGTAATGTGTAGTGTTTATCATATAATTGACTAAAATACTATAACATTTAATATGTGTAAGATTCATTTTAAAAATAACAATTCGATAGCCTATCATCTAAATGCACACATGCATATACACGATACGCTACATAGATGTACATTTTATAATTTTTGAAAGAAATCAACGAAAAAAAGTAACGGATAGAAAGATTACTTGATGATCAAATGCATGACACCTTTTGGTAACAAGTTGTTTTGGTAGGTCAAGTGCTAAAGATATCATGAGAGTAATATATGGTGTCCGGGCTTCCAAACATCGCGCTGATGTTCGAGTTGCTAAATTGAAATTTGTCTTTATTCCCTACATGCTCGCAAACACAATCATCCAAACATTTTTATGATCAGCGATTGCACTCTAATGTCACAATGCTTGATGTGAAATAGAGATATCAAGATACATCAGTAAACGAAAAACTAGTTAAATATGTTTTGTTAGCATGAGCAGGATCAAATTGCTCATGTTTGATTTGAAAACATTTGATTAGCGTACCTCGTGAATGTGGAGAGCTTGTCGGACGGATTTCTTGTTTCCCCAAATATTAGACTATGAATAAATGGATTCCTAAAGATAGAATATGATACAGAAAGGTTATTAGTTAATCTAACATATGTAACACGAGGGTTAAGAATTGAGGGTGTAGCTAGGAATAAGTTTACTCGAAAAATGAGTTTTGGATCTTGTGTATGCAAAGTGGATCTAAGATGTGATTTAGGTTAATCCGAGCTAAGCACTATAAACAAAAATTTTATAAGTTAGAAACAAGTAACGGATACTATAAGTAACACAAAATCGAGAAGATTCATTAATCAGCTCACCTCTTTTATGGGGCGAAGACTATTCAAAACACAATGTGTTATTTGGATCAACATAGATGTATTTCCCACAATATTCTTTTGCTGGCTGCAAAGATCAAAGTTGGATTAAACCAACAAATTAAACATTTTGTAGTAATTGTGTATCAATTTCTGGATGACCTAGGAGTCGTAAAACAGTTGGTTGAAACAATTCGGTGATCACCCGATTTTTCAATCCGATAAAAACTCAAAAATTCAAGACCAAGTATCATGTTTGTAATAATTTCGTGAACCAAATTGAATGACCAAAGCAATGGTTTTGGTGATTATAGATGGCTAGAAACAATTATTATGCTGTAATATTTCATAATTTAAATCAACGCAAATATAGAGCTAACATTTAAACTAAAAGGTTGCATATGAATTTTCTAGAAAATAAAATTCTAACCTCTCTTTTGGACCCCATCATGGGCCATCACCCCTAGATCCCACTCCTAGTGGTGCCGCCTCGACCCCCGCAAAGGGTCGTTACCCTTCTTAAACCCCATTGCTTAGGGGCAAAACAATAAATTTACTAAAATCATAATAAACTTAAACAAACATACATTTCACACCTACTCATTTGGTTTGAAGTATATTATATTTACTATGATCCAACAAGTCAATCTAATTAGACTAATGTATCACCAACACATTTCAATTGATGAATGAAGTAAATGGACTGTTGGTACCTCATAAAGTTCATCTTCTATAAGTCCAGCTCGATGGGCAAATTCGGTTCTTGAATTAAATCGATGAATTATCGGTATGCGGGTTAACGATCAAGTAACCTATATGTCAATATCCAATAGCTATGACATGATTATAAGTAATATAAGGCTAGATGTGCAACATACGAGTTACCTTAATTTTTAGTTGTGGTCTAACCCCTCGTTCATTGCCTATAAAAAAGAAATTTGAAAAGAGAATGCTTCAGGACTGCACAACTCATAAACTTTGTAACCTTAATGTTTTTTTTTTTATGGTTTTTTTTATCAAAAAAGGCCCATTACTGGTATACTCATAGGACTTAATATATAACTTGCTAACCAATCGATAAAGTAAATCCGCATGCACTAGAAGGTGACCCTTAAGAGGTTATATAAAAAATAGTGGAAGCAAATTCGATATTATCTTAGATAAAGATTAAAAGACTCTGTGTTACCATTGCACCATTCCTTGATGGTTGGTAATGTTTAAATATACCTCCTAAGTCTTTTTTTATTTTTTGTTTTTCAAAAGAAAGTGTTGATGATTTGAAAATGAAAGAAAATCGTTACCCTCGTATATTTATAAACGAGTCTTGGAATGATAAGTCCCATGTAAGAAATCCCGTAATGTACAATGGATTGTCAAGAAAGGTAGGATGGTCTAAGAGCCACTGCAAATCATTGAAACCCAAGCAAACGTCAAAGACAAATAAATTTGAGAAGGCCCACTAGATTATGTAAAACAAACAAACATTTATTTATGGTATAATATTTTAACTGATAGTCGTATA
>JACCIY010000228.1:0-87092 GCA_025506505.1 Flaveria sonorensis | reverse complement strand
AAATTCCGATTTAATAAAGCATCATATTTTAAAATTATAAGAAAATAATAATATACAAAAATCGAAACATTGAATCCGTTTTAATAACATATATGTTGTGTTCAATGACTTATAGATATCACTCCACAACTCTGATTTGAATGATATTCATTCTGAATCATAGATAAAAATAAACAGTCGCAACTAGATATTTGAAATTTTATAAAATATTAAAATTAAAATTATAAAAAAAACAAAATAATAACGAAATTGCATGACATTGAGGGGAAAAACATTACATGGTCTAAGTTTGAATTCACATGAACTTAAATTATTGTATAGAAAATAGACCCAAAAGATTAATCTCTTGAGAATGGAGATGTCAATTTTGGAGGTACGGGTAGCTTCATCATCATTCCAAGAGTCATCCTAAATTTACATATGCTTGCAATCAATCAAACATACATACTAAAATAAATAATCTGAGTGAGTTCTAGTTTATCTTTTTTAAATCATTATTAAGTTTTAAAAGCTATTTATTAGACTGAGTAATCGTCACATAATCCCAATATGAAAGAATTGTCTCATAACTCATGGATTTCCTTGACATTCAATTTGGTCTTGCACTCGTAGGGAACCTACTCCATGGTCCAATACGAAAGCATTGAAGTGTCTGTTACATTGATCCACAACAACAAATGTTGTGTATATTTGGCCACAACAACAAAATTGAAGTTTTGTGGCTCCACAACTACAAATGTTGAAGTGTCTATTGGTCCACAACAATAAATGTTGTGCCTATTTGATTCACGGGTTCTACTGGGTTTGACTCACATTAGTCTCATAATATATAACTTTCATTACGTATGTACTTCATGCCAAGCATCAAGTACAAAGCATCATACTAAGGGAGCATCAAGTAATAGTCATTTTAACTCTAAATTACGGTCAACCCATAGGTCAATCAAGCCGAGAGAACCTTAAATACCGAACACTAAGACTACCAAGAACAACCTTCTGGCCAAGTAGTTTGTATTGGTTGAGAACTGGCTTCTGCATATACTTTATGTCAACCGAGTACCTATTCTAGCTTAATACTTTTGTACCAACCAAAAAATGGTTCTGATCGAATACTTCATAACAGCCAAAAATTAATTTGAACAAATACTTCATACTAGTCGAGAACTGGGGTGATTGAACCCTTCATTCCAGTTGTAAATTGGTTCTGGCGAGTACTATCTATTGCAAAAACCCTACTGATCGGTTTTACATCATGCTACAATTCCTATTACCAACCAGGTAGATCGGCACATAATATTCTAGTGTTCTACATCTAAGATAATATTTTCTATTACGTAACCCTATAAAATCATAGTTTGTACCATATAATACTAACTTTATGTTTAGAATTAATGATCCGTGTAAACATTGATGGGAGTATGTATAACACCTCAAAATCATAGAAAAGTATAAAAAGATGAGACCAAGAACTCACCTGATACGTTAGATCCTTGAACTTCACAACTCAAGACCAATAAGTATAAAACCGTCATTTTTGCCTACCTTAAATCCCTAATCCATTCATTGTTGTTAGAAAACCCTAATCGAATAGCTAAACATGTGAGAATGATCATATACATCGAAACCTACCTTAATTGATGAAACATGATCAAATGATGGTTCTTCCTTGTTTTTCTTCTTGAAACAAGAGACAATATGAGGGAGGTGGTTGCAGTTGTAATTGGTCAAGGGAAAGAATTGGGGTTTAACCCCACCTTTTATTTATGTTGAATGATTTGGGTTTAGTGTTTAAGGTTTAATGTTTAGAATGTTATGCCAGCCCTAATTGAATCCCCATTTACGCATTCTACCCTTCTCGCCCCTTTTACACACGGGCCTATAACTATTCTTTTAATATAAGTTACACAAGATCCTGATGTTAGAATGTTACAGTCTTAGATTGCATAAACAATTAACATAATCTTTTATGCCCATTTGTCATCTGGTAGCAGTTGCATGCGTATCTATTTGAGATCAATGCACTTGTTGTTAACTGTGCAAATGTCATCTCAGATGTGCTTTCAAATAGAACATTCTCAAATGGTCCTCAGGTCCCATTGAACTTCTGATGCCATCAAGCTGTAAAAATCTTTCTCAACAAAGAAGTCAGGAAAAGTTAAGAAGGCCTCTAGTCGATGTGATGAACCAACCCTGCATCGACTTATTGTGCTCTATAAAATTTACCATACCTCCACATCACTGTAACTAGGTCTAAAGTAGTATGTATGAGCAAAAAATGCTTCTCGCTACAATTAGTACTTGTACAATTTGGGCTTATACGACTTAGCTACCAAGATTTCAATGTGTGTTCTTAATTCTAGCATTCGTTTCATTTTTATATAGCTAATGAAATCCATAAAATGAGATGAATTCTTTTGCTTAAGGGATGATTGAACTTGGGACGGTACTCTACACCATGCATCAAGGTAGTTTCATATCTTCTTGTGAAAATGATAATAACTATAATACATCTTTCATATCATATATTAGAGTAGTACAATAAGCACACATGCATAAAAAAGTATATTATAAATCATTTTAAAAATGTATGTATTAACTGAATTAGGTTCTCCAGTAGCAATGGATGAACCCAAAGGAAAGGCACATGCCTCATGAGCTTTGTTCTTCAATTCAATGGCATTCTTCCTAAGTTCCTTTCCTTTTTCTCCTTTCACTAAATCAATCACAAGCTTTGCAACTTCACCACTCTTTACATTATTGTCAATCTCCATGGCAACTCCCCATTTGTTGCAACTCCACCAACAATTCGTTTGTTGGTCCGCAAAAACAAGGCCAACAAATCATTGGCACGCCACTAGAAATGCTTTCAAGCGTTGAATTCCATCCGCTATGCGTTAAAAATCCTCCAATTGATGGGTGATTTAAACTTGTTCTTGAGAGCACCATCCAACCAACATTCCTCTATCACTTGTTTCGGTTACAAACTCTGGTGGGAGCATAGCAGAATCACCTATCACAAGGTCTGGTCGTATTATCCACAGGAATGAATTATTGCTCTTGGCTAGTCCCCAGCAAAATTCGCATATTTGTTTGTGGTGTCATCGGTATAATGCTACCAAAATTCACGTAAATAACTGATAATGGTGTTCGTGAGTCTAGCCATTTTACGCATTCTGATTCTTCTTTCCAGAGGTTTGATTTGATGGTTGCAAGAGACTTAAGCAATATTTTTCTCGAGTCGATGTAAAGGTCCAATACATAACAAGGAGGATATATTGAAGCGAGAAAGTCCAAGGCATCATGTTCAAGTTCATCAAAAGTATTGAAACGATGGCCGAAGCTCCTTTTGCTCTTTCTACTTGCGAGCACAAAAACTTAACCAAATATCATCGGCAGGGTTGACAAGTCTAATGAAAGGGGAATATCTTTTAGACGTATGCCCTGCATGGTAGGTATGAAATCTAGAACTGTATCCAAATAACCATTTACTAAGTAACTGGAATCTGTAGATGAAACAAAAATGATTACATTAGCTTCTAATACGTAACTTCATGCGCATCAATTTAACTCTTCAAAATTTGATAATATCTTAACTATATACTCTCCCCACATGTTCATATTTGATTTTGTCATCTGTTATAATCTCTTTTGATTGATTTTTAGTCTTCATAACTTCTCTCTGTATCTCTCTCTTACACACTCAAAGTGTGTGTAGTACGTTGGCATTATATGCGCACACAGTCGCCCCCGAGAATCGTTGAAAAATTTGAGTCATGTGCGAGAAGAAAAACGGCCCTTTATTATCTTAAGTGAATGATTCTATATAAAAATTTCGGACCACGTGCCAGTGAGAGTAGAAAAAAAAAACAAGACCGTATTTCGATCAATCGATCACTCTAACCTCCTGTGTTCCGATCGTTCTTTTACCGCTCCCAGCAAAATCGCAAGTTGTTTTCTAGCTTTCAAATGGGTTTAAATTCTAGTAATAGGTAAATAATAGTGGGCTAATATAATTAAAATTTAATGGGCCTCTACTATTGGTTTTAAAATAATTAAATGTTAATGTTTTTAAATGTTTAACAAAGTATATATGAGTTTTTTTTAAATATATTAATATAATTAATAAAATAACTTTCAGGCATCTGAGAAAATAGGCCCTAGGCGGTCGCCCATCCGACCCTCTAAGGGCTGGCCTGTATGTGCATCCAATTGTATATCATCTATAAAACAAACTATATTGACTTACTAAAAGTTATAATTACAATAGATGGGAACTCTCAGGAAAAGATGTCAAAGCTCTAGAAACCTAACTTTAATCTATCACTAAAAGCATAACAATAATAATAACTAATAATATAATTAACGTCCCAACTTAAATTAGATCATTGATGTTAATTATGTCCAACTTACATCTTAAGTTATTGCTACTTACCGAAATCTAGAAACCGAGTATGTAACTAGAACTTAAATTGTGGGATACAAGCTGGAATCCAGAACAGGAGTATGAGCAAGAATCTGAATCATGCAAGAGTTGTGAGTTTGATAGAGTTAATTCTAATTTTTTGAAGACATGTTTGGAGAAAAGCTGAGATAAATGAAGAAAATATTTGAAGAGATTATTAGTATTAGTTTAATATGTTGAAGTGTTAAGAGATAATTGTTAGAGTATTTTTATTGATATGTGAGTTATAGTAGGAATTAAAATTGAAGTAAAATACAAGTTTGTTATTAAAATAGATGTGTAGGATCTTTGTATTTGTATGGTATTTAGATACATATCAATAATGGTTCCAAACTTGCACTAGAAGAATTCGTATTAGTTACATTTAATTTGCTTGTTTAAATTAGAGTTTAATTATTGTGTGAATTAATAAGCGTTGACCAAGTAAATTGAAGATATGGTGGGAGTCAAATGTGCTTCATTATGTGGAGCCGTGGAGGTCATGGAGAATTACGTGGATTGTTTGCTATTTCTTAAATATTGTTTAGCTTGAAGGTATAGAAGTAGTATAAAAAATTCTTCTGTATTTGTTTATTGTAGTTAGTGAATAACACAATTGAGTCCCAAAATTGTGTTTTAACTTTTAAGTATGTCTTGAGGGGGTTAAACTAACAAGTACTAAAATGCAACGTACAGTAATGGGTTGATGACACTCATCGTGAATGAAATGTGTTCGGAATAGTAACTATATGAACAGAACCAGGACGATAAAGATTCAGAACTGTATAAACAAAATATTTAAAAAAAATATACCTGGAACAAAGCCGGCAGTAAGTTGTCACCCTGTCTAGGGTTTGTATCAAGTGACAACGGAATTACGATGGCTGGCGTTTGTATGATACTAGAATGTTAACTCTCATATCATTATGTTTTCAGAACGGACCGGTTGGGTTGGGAACCAGTCGTAGAACCGTCCGGTTGTGTGTATTTGAATCGTTCTCATTTGAGTCGGGCCCCGGTCAGGCTGGTGAACTGGTTGAAGTGGTCCGGTTGTCTGACTGAAATTCAAAATTTTTCTATTTTTTTTCTTTCAAAATCTTATTTTTTTAATTAATTTAGCAATTTATAATACATATTTTAGTTAATTAAGTGTTTATATTGTGTTAAGATTGTAAATCTACCATAAAACATACAGTGTTTTCACTTTTTGTTTTTGAATTGCACATATATAAGTAATATTAATTTTTTTATATACGGCATCATCTGGTTTTTCCGACCTGACTGGTCCGACAATTAGACCCTAAGGCAACAAGTTCGTTGTCCGGTCCAACTTTAAAAACATTGCAAATCATGTAAAATAAACTGAACTGGATTAGAGAATGGTTAATTAATATATTGATTGAACGTATGAACTCTAGAAACCTAACTTGAACAGTTGAGCCTAGACGTGTTATAAAAACTGATTCGGAAAAAAACCAGCCGAAAAACCGTCCGGCCCGGTTGAAGTGTATACATGAAAGGGTTTCTAACAGTGACGTTTTCTTAGATACTTTGACCCCTCAATATATCGTCATAGCTGAAAGAAACATAGAAGAATGAAGAAAACGTGACCATAATCTTCTTTTCCGACAGATAGCGACGACGGTAATGGTCACTGGGTAGCCCAAATAAAAGCCCAAATGACGGAATGATGGTTTGTCGTAATTATTCATTTTATTTTCTGGGCCTTTAAAGGTTATTCAAGTGGCCCAAATAAAAGCCCAAGAGAAACCTATTGTTTCTTGTTTGAGCGTTGGAGAGTTGAAAGGTTAAACTACATGAAACTTTACTGAAACACTATGTGTCAATTGAAACCTATAACTGAATCGCACGTTCAACTTTCAGTTCGTGAATTCATTCGAGGGGAATTTAACATACGTTCGTTTGTTTGATAAACGAACAAATATGAACAAGAGATTTCTTTTGTTTAGTTAAATAAATGAATATGAAAAAAGTCGTGTTCATTTGTGTTTGCGCTCGTTCGGTAAGGTGTTAGTATACATTTATTCATGTCCGTTTGTGTATGTTTGTTCATGTTCGTTGATTAAATATTAATATATTTAGTAACTTTTAATTTTAATTAATCTCCCGAATCTTTATATATTTTATAATTTTTTATTAGCTTAACATTTGTACTTTATACTTGTTTATGTTCGTTAACATTTGGGAATATATTCGTTCATAATCATGTATATAATCATCATATTAAGTGCTTAACTTTAAATACTATATGTTCATTTGTGTTCGTAAACTGTCCAATTATGTATTCGTGAACCGTTCGTAAACAAGTTCAATTTCTTAATGAACAAACATGAATAAGAATTTTCGTTCGCTCGTGTGTTCGTGAACCGTTTATGAACAACTTCAATTACTCTTAAGTCTTAATGAACGAACATGAACAACTCTTTGTTCGATTCGGTTTGGTTCATTTAAAGCACTCCTGAAACCATCTTCTCGTTCTTTTAGTAAATCAACCGGTAAAAGAAAAGTAACTAAATACACTTGTAATCAATTTTAAGAAATTTACATTGGGTCAAAAAGGTCTCGTGTCTGTAATCTCATGCTTTTATTAATCATCTGTTATTATTATACACAACTTTCATTATTTATTTTCGTGGTTCTAATAATGTTGTATGATCAACTTATTCTTGTTGGGTTTGACATTAAAATCTAGTTTTCAGTTCTAGATCTACGATTTTCAGTTGCATGTTCTTTACTACAATTTAAATTTTCTCCCGATATGTAAACAAAGTTACAGCAAGTTACCTTTGAGGGGCATCAGACCCTTTTCCAAAAGATCCTGATAATGATTGATACATATCAAAGAACCAGCACCACTGGTCCAGAAGAGTATCTCTGGGATCCCCAACTCTTCGGCTGCATCGAGGGTGAAGCCCATAAGCAAGTCGCCTACGATGCAAGTCACGGGTGCATAAGAAGCATTCACTTTGGTTACAAGACTTTTAAACGGACCCAAACATGTTTCATCAAGGGACTTGAATAGAGATGGGACATCTTGGGAGGCGTTTTGGTTTTCGGGCGGTGGGAGACCATCGGGGATGGTCTCGAACCAGAAGGATGGGGGCCGTGTAGGGCGTTAAGACCGTGTGTTGTAAGGAGTCGTTGGTGGTTAAACTCGGTGTTGACGAAGGTGATGAGAAAGCCTTTGGTGTGGAGGATTTTTGCAAGGTTTAGCATTGGGTTAATGTGGCCTTGAAGTGGTGCTGGTATGCATACTACGTGTGGTTTTTTCTCTTGGTTCGAACCCATGAAACCCTTTTTGTTTCACTTTTCTTTCTAAAATTTAGGAAGCCAACGTTGGGATAATGTGGTTAGCTTTGTACCTTTTTATAGGCTAACATATCGTCTTATGAGAAAATACAAAAATAGCCATTTTTAGGATTCTTGTTTATGACTAGTGATATTTATGGTTATGTCAGAATAGCTTCACACGTATAATCATGTTAAGCGACTACCAGGTGGCATATAAACTTTTAGTCATGTACCGTAAGGCCATTATACTCCACATGGCATATACGCAAGCTCGCGAATAGTATAGTCATCTTTATTTGTGTAGCGACTACAAAATGTCACCCACATGAGCTTCGGTTAAATACAGATCACCCTAAGGTAATTTTACCATATCAATACTATTTTGTAGTTGATATGATTCAAGTTATCGCACACATGGAGTGTATCCGTCGTTTTTTAATCATACTCAACCTTGTAGTCACGTAACAAATGGCTATGAAGTATTAAGAGTCTTTATGTAATCATTCTTATATGAAAGAGTTTATAAAAGTGATCATGATATATAATTCAAACTTGGAGTTTATATAACACTAACTATAATATCTTGGTGTATGTTGTGAAGTGGACCTAGAGCCCAAAATGGGCCAAGATCCTCTTGGCATCTTCCCTCAATATTATTGACTTGAACTTGCAATACTTTGGTTATCGAATGTTATCACTAGTAGGTTGAGTAAACAACACAACAAGAATGAAAAACCAATTGTGAAAGAATGTTATTCTGTTCGATGCTTTCATTCACAAATGTAATGCAACTGGTAATTATCATTTCAACATCTCATACAAATTAGTGGACCAAAGGAATTAATTTCTTGTTGGGTGCTAATCATTTTCGTGAGATGCCAAAAGAAACAAATTGAGGTAGTGGAGGTTTCACAAGTATTGGCTACTGATTATTGAAGAAGTGGCAATAAGGAACAAACATTATGTATTTTGATGAAAAAAACAATTATACGAACGAACTTTATAACCCCAGTATCCCGGATGGGTAATTCGTCGTAATTTTAAAAAGATACTGGATGAAATATTAAAAAAAAAACTTAAGAATTGTTGAACATAAACCCCCTCCCCAGAATTCGAACTTCAGTGAGTTCAGCCTATAAGTACATGCCTAACGTCTAGGGCATGAACGTACTGCTTTTGGGTTTAATCCCCGCAAAGCAAACAAATTCGTACACACATATAAATTTTGAAGAATAAAAAAAATGGTACAATCATGGTCTGCCATGTGTCCAGCTTCCTTGTCACTATTCATCAAGTTTTCAAAATCATATAGATATATATGACAAAAAAAAATTTAATTTGATTTGTTATATTTGTTTTAGTTAATTGGCTTCATTAATAAAGAAAATGAATAAAAAAAAGAGGCACGTGATAATTAATATTAATAATAAGACAAATTAGTACACTTGAGTTTCTCATATTTTTGATATTTTTATTTTGAATTAATAAATTTATTTAACTCGCGTAACGTACGAGTTTTAATTTAATTATATATAATAAAAAATGTATATATTACTACCACATAACCACAAGGATAAAAGTTGTTTATAAGAAACTAATTAACGACTATATGACAAAAATAATCTTTCTGCTCTAATAAAAGGTTGATTAAGGATGACACATGTCACCATCACATTACTTATCTTTAAAATTTTTTCGCTTCTCTCTCCTATTACTTACTACAATAATTACTAATAATTTTATTTAATTCTTTTTTTATATTACGAATGGTCTTTTAATAAATTAAGTAAGAAATCTTTTTATTGATATTATTTTAAAGAAACATATTTTTATAAAAAGAAATTTTTTTAAAACATCAAACTTTTTAATACGAAATAATTTAAAATTAGTGGTTTTAAAAAGTAAAAATTTTAAAAATAAAAACTAATTAAAATTGAAAGTTTTAGTAGGAAAATTTTTTGTGTTAAGATTCAGTGATTATGTTTAGGCACTATTACCTCTTCTTCAATCGCAAAGATTCAGTGATTATGTAAATTTTGGTTTTCTTGTTGGTCTGTAACTTTCATTTTTCAGAAATAAACAAAAAGCTTTTCTGACCAAAAGTGTTTATGGTATCAGAGCAGTGAGTTGTCACTCTCGATCCTAATCCCCAAACCCAAGAAAACATAACTATTACATCAACAGGCTGCTATGGTGGGCGATAAAGCAAGACGGGATGACCGTGTCGTCCTACTATACAAAGCTGCATGGTCTATGGGATGAGATGTAATGGCTGTACATGTGGCCTTGCAAAATCACTCAGGGAACTTCGTGAAAAAGAACAACTATACGAGTTCCTAATGGGGCTGGACGGTGAGTTTTCCATCATCAGAACACAAATTCTCGCAACTAAACCTATCCCATCCTTAGGTAACGCTTACCATCTGGTGGCCGAAGACGAGCAACAAAAAGTCATAGCCGGAGGCAAGACACCCGTGGGTGAAACAATCGCTTTTCAAGCTTCTGTGAAACCGAATGGTGCTTCAACCAAGACTGGACAGTGAAAAGATAAGACCACGGACACTGCGATCATTGCGGGAAAGACGGACATACTCGCGACGGATGTACAGAACATATTACTTACAAGTCAGAAGTTCTTGAAGAAAGAACTAATACTACCAATGAAGCGCCGGTGACCATCCCGAATGGAGAAGCCGTACCGGTTGAAGGAAAAGGCAATCACACTTTGCCAAATGGAATTAAAGTGCAAGAAGTGTTGCATGTCCCAAATTTCACTTTTAATCTTTTATCAGTGAGCAAGCTTTCAAAGGATTTAAATTGCGCTGTAACATTTTTTCCCGAATTCTTTGTTATGCAAGGCTTGCGTTCGAGGAAATTGATTGGAGCGGGTAGGTGCAAAGATGGTCTATATCGAATGGGGATGCTCGGAAATGAAAGAAAGGCAATGATGGTGACAAGTGATATATGGCACAAAAGGCTCGAACATGCGGATGACGAGAAGTTGTCTCAAATAAAGTTTCTCAGTAGTTTTTCTTTTAAAAACAATAATGATTTTTGTGATTCCTGCATGAAGTCTAAATTTACAAGAAAGCCTTTTCCTACTAGTATAACTAAAACAAGTGGTTGTTTTGATCTAATACATTACGACATATGGGGATAATATCGGACGCCCTCGTTTACAAAAGCTAACTATTTTTTGACGATAGTTGATGATTATAGTAGGTGCGTTTAGGTTTATCTTCTAAAACACAAGTTTGAAGCAAGTATATGTCTGATGTATTTTCATAAAATGGTTAAGACATAATTTGAAAATGATATTAAAAGGATAAGGTGTGACAACGGAGGCAAGTTCATTTCCAACAAAATGATGGGTTTCTATGCGGAACATGGAATCATCTTAGAGACAACGTGCCCACATACTCCATAACAAAATGGAGTCGTGGAAAGAAAACATAGGCACTTGCTCGAAACCGCACGTGCCCTTATGTTCGAAGCAAATCCCCCGAAAAGATTTTGGGGGGAGTGCATCTTAACCGCAACATATATCATAAATAGGCTCCCCTCATAGGTTATTGAAAACAAAACGCCATACGAATTGCTACGTGGTGAAAAACCAAACTATGATCATATGAGGGTCTTTGGGTGTTTGGCGTATTATCGAAGCATTGAAACAAATGGAGACAAGTTCGAAATAAGAGGAAGGCCGGGCGTTTTCATGGGATACCCAAGAGGAACAAAAGGGAACAAGATTTTCGACCCAAGCAGTGGCAAGATCAACAAGTCAAGAGATGTAAAATTTGCTGAAAGAGTTATTCCTTTTACTACAAAATTTAAAGAAGACCAACCTGAAGAAGAAGATGATGTCTTCACACCCATCCCTGATGAAGAAACAAGACCAACTGGATCACTAAGCCCAGTGAAATGAAAGCCGAAGTGTTGGGCTCAAACAGCCCAGCAAACCACCTTGCCATTGATAAGGAAATTAAATGAGAGAACTTGATCAAAACAGCCCAATTGATACCCATACTAGGCCTTTGCATGTTGGGCCTGAAGTTCCTTTCACTTCACTAAATGATCTAGTGGGATCCGAACCAACTCAACAGAATGATAATAAAACCCAAAATCAAAGCCGAAATCCATATTGTGTAGAAGCTACACAAACTAGGGAGAAACGAAGTAGAACCAGACCAGCACACTTGAACGATTACGAGGTCAAACGTCCCCTTTCTATAGACCATGCACATCCCGCTTCCAATCAAGAGTCCTCAACGGTATGTCCCATTGCTAACTTTGTTTCCTATGAAAATTTTTCAAAATCTCACAAAGCTTTTCTTGCGGCCATCACCTCAAATGATGAGCCAAAGAATTTTAAGCAAGTCGTGCAGGATAAACATTGGAGAGATGCCATGCAAAGAGAAATAAAGGCACTCGAAGAGAATGGAACCTGACTATTAAAGATCTTCAGAGTGGCAAACGGGTCACAGAATCAAAATGGGTATATAAAATAAAGTTTAAACCAAATGGCGAAGTTGAGAGGTACAAAGCAAGACTTGTCGCCAAAGGGTACACGCAAATGGAAGGCGTTGATTACCACGACACACACCTATAGCCAAGTTGGTGACCGTAAGAAGTCTCATTGCCATTGCAATCAAGAAGGATTGGAACATCCACCAACTAGATGTTACAATGCCTTCTTGCATGGCGATTTGAATGAAGAGGTGTACATGAGAATCCCACAAGGTTATGACAAAGGGGGAGGGACAAGGTGTGCCGGTTGAGAAATTCGTTGTATGGTTTAAAACAAGCCTCGAGAAATTCGCTGTTGGGGGAGCACCTATTTCGTGGAAATCAAGAAACAATCGGTTGTATCGCGCTCCTCCGCCGAAGCCGAATACCGTGCCATGGCCAGCGCCACTAGTGAAATTTTGTGGATGCGATGGCTGTTGAAGGGTCTTGAAACTGAATAGCACGACTCTACCCCGCTCTATTGTAACAACAATGCAGCCCGACACATCGCCAACAATCCGGTCTTCTGAACGAACAAAGCATGTGGAAATGGATTGTTACTTTGTTAAAGAACGAGTTGAGTCGCAAGAAATCAAACCCCTCTACGTTAGCATGGAGACATAAATAGCTGATCTGCACAAAAGCTTTGGGTGCAAAACAACTCGAGTTTCTTCTTGTGAAGATGGGCATGCGAAATCTACACGCTCCACCTTGAGGGGGAGTATTGATATGCATAATTTTCGGCACTATTACCTCTCCTTATTTTGCTCCCAATCACAAAGATTCAGTGATTATGTTTAGGCTTTTGTTTAGCAACCGTATATTCTGGTTTCCTTTTATTGCTGATTTTTTTTGCCTATTTAGGCTTTCTTGATGGTCTGTAACTTTCATTTTTTAGAAATAAACAAAAGCTTTTCTGACCAAAAGTCTTTATATCTTGCTTGTTCATCTTTACTAAAAATGGTTCTAAACAAACAAGAATTGATTCTTACTATTCTTTTGAGATCTGAAAAAACAAGAATCGAAATTTTCCTAAGATAAAAATAAGGAAAAAGGGGCATATGTATATGAAAAAAAAAAATAAGGAGAGGATATCAATCAGCGTCATATGCGTCGTTGGGTATCAACGATTCCATCAGTGACACGTAGTAACATGCTTAAGAAGCTTTAGAATGTGAATGCGAGTTGAGTGTCTGGGCCAAATATTACAACCTAAAAGGCCCAAAGCCCAAAACCAAGTGGTAATAAGCCCAACAAACATGAGTAATGTTTTTATGCTTTGGGGGCTAATGATGCGGAACCTTTTACCGATCTCTGAACAAAACGCTAAAATCCGCACCAGGTAAAAGAGACGCATAGAATTATATAAAAAGTACAAGTGTCGGAGATTGTACAACATAAATAAATAGGAAAAACTATACTGTCGCAAAACCATAGTAAACAAATCATACAAAATCTATTGTAGCACCGTAATATAATGCGCGTAATCATTAGTAACCAATCATCACGAATAAAATCTCCAATAAATATAAGACCCAAAATGGCAGTTACACAATTAAATGTGCATTTACTCTCTAAATCTACTCATACTTTACGAAAAAATTTAATTATCCTCACGTCTAAGCTTGGTTACAGCGAACTCCCCATCTTTGTAACAAGTACTGCTTATTACTTGTGCATAGGCGTCAACACGGTTCTCTTCTGGAATGAAGCAATATCGCCACTTGGGAATTATCTCACCCGAAGCGAAGACTAGGAGAAACCCTTTTTCTCAGTTAAGACATATAGTCGAGCTTTCATGGTTGAAAGCTGTCTATACCTTACAATATTCTCATAGTTGATTCTGATGAAATTAATCTTAATTTGTTAGAGATATGCTTGGAAGAAAGTCAAAATAAAGAAAAGATTTGGAGATAACTATCAGTATTATTTTATTAATATTTTAGTGGATGATTTAATAGTGTTTGAGTTAGGTTATGAGTAATATAGGTTGAATATAAATAGATGGTTTATCGTTTTTGTAAAAGGTGTGGTTTTGCTCTTAATAAATTGATGTTTACTATGTTTGCTCGATTCAATATTTCTAACAAATTCTACATTTGTGTTTTGAAAAGCAAATCTTGATGCCTGTCATCGCATTTTCTTAATGTTTACTTGCATCTAATTTAGGCATAATCTACTATCAAAGTGAGCTTCAAATTTAATAAAAGAATTATTTCAAATTTAGGCATTTTCTCTTATGAAATATAATTTATTTGTAGAAAGTCAGATGAAATATAACAAAAACACATGCATCTAGAATACACTGTGGGTCATTTTAACGAAGTTCGCATGAGATAAGTTATCTTCTCCAAATTGGCCATAGATGAACCAGAAGGAAAGATGCATGCTTCCTCAGCCTTGTTCTTCAATTCAATAACTTTCTTCCGCATCGAATTCCCTTTTTCTCCTTTCATCAACTCGATCACTAGCTTTCGAACCTCATCACTCTTCACATTGTTGTCAATCTCCATGGCCACACCCCACTTGTTGCAACACAACCAGCAATTCGGATGTTGGTCAACAAAAAACGGCCAGCAAATCATTGGCACTCCACAAGAAATGCTTTCAATCGTCGAATTCCATCCGCTATGCGTTAAAAACCCTCCTATCGACGGATGGTTTAGAACTTGTTCTTGTGGGCACCAACCTGCCAACAACCCTCTACCGCTTATCTCCTCCAACAACTCAGGTGGAAGAACAGCAGACTCACCAATCACTAGGTCCGGACGTATTATCCACAAGAATGAACAATCGCTTTTCGCGAGTCCCCATCCAAGCGCGACTAGTTGTTGAGATGTCATCACAATGATGCTTCCAAAGTTCACATAAATAACCGACGAAGGTTCTTTGAGTCTAGCCACTTTAAACACTCGGTCTCTTCTTTCCAAAGGTTTGATTTGATGGATGCTAGAGTTTTGTCTACAATCTTGTTCTCGAGTAGATGCAAAGGGCCGATTCCATAACAATGAGGGAACTTTGAAGCGATCACATCTAAATGTCTAGATCGAGTTCATCAAAAGTATTAAAAAAGATGGCAGAAGCCGATTTTGCTCTCTCTAATTGTAAACAGAAATACTTAGCCATGTATTCATGTCTAATCCAAGTAGGGATATCCTTTAGTCGTATCCCGCGCATGGTAGGTGTAAAATCTAGAACTGTATCCAAGTAGCCATCGACTAAATAACTTGGATCTGTAAGGCAAAGTGATATTATGATATTAGCTTCAGGTTACGTGTGAGGGGTTGGGTGTATTAATAAATAGGTATGAGTTAGAGTGATGTTCTCACTCGAACCAAAGTTTGTGGATTCTAGTGTTGAGGGTGACAATTTCTGGATTATCTAGGTGTTGATGATTGTTGTATCATGTATATTCTAGGTGTTATTCTCAAAAAGAACCTATTAAATGGAATGCCATTTAGTTTTTCTTTTTCTAGAAGAAATATAGGAGTTGGTATATAAATATTGTACCGTAAATTGTTTCTCCACTGCAAGATTTTGTCTCCAACCAATGTTATAAACGACAGACATCAATCATCGGTAAAGTTAAGTTTAGGACGTACCGCCGCTATAAAGTGAAAAAAATTTAATTAACCTTCTTTTCTTTAAGATTCACATTAAACTTTTTTATTAACCTGTAGCAATGACACAAAAGTGAAATTAAAATAATTTAATTAATTTTTTTCAGATCTAAACAAACTTGTTTATACTTCTATCCTACAACTGTATAAACCTATGGCTACGAGTATGTAGCTACGACCTTTACAGAGAAGAAACGTCGTCATAACAGGCTGACAAACCTTATAACGACGACATGAGAGCCATTAAATCTTTATCTTTGTAGTGATTCTACCACTCAACTTATAACTAATCATCTAGTTCTATGAATTTGGGGTTTCATTTTTGATACGCAAGATACAATATGATTAATTCATTACCTTTAAGGGGCATCAATCCCTTCTCCAAAAGATTTGGATACTGATCGAAACATAGTAACGAACCAGCTCCAGCGGTCCATAAAAGAAACACCGGAACACCCAATTCGGACCCGACAGCGTGGGTGAAGCCCATAAGCAAGTCAGCCAGTATACAAGTCACCGGTGCATAGGAATCACTAACTCTGCTGACTAGCGATTTAAACGGACCTAAGAAGTTTCTTCGATGGACCGCGCTAGAGACGAAGTCTCTTGGGTTGCATCGGGGTTTTGTGACGGTGGGAGACCGTCGGGAATGGTCTCGAACCGGAAGGAAGGGAGACCGCGAACGGCTTCAGCGCCCCGAGACCTCACGAGACGCTGGTGGTTAAACTCGGTGTTGACGAAGGTGATGAGAAAGCCTTTGGAGTGTAGGATTTTGGCAAGTTTTAGCATTGGGTTAATGTGACCTTGTACTGGAATTGGTATGCATACTGCATGTGGCTTATTTTCTGCCTTTGAACCCATGGAAAACAATGTCTCACACCCACACACATAAAATATGGAAAGTTAAACATGTAGCACTTATTTTATAGTCTAGCTAGAACTAGAATAATATTTTAAAAATAATATTATAGCTATGTGATGAAAAGATCATTTTGGATATCGATTATATAGTATATTCGGGGAATTAAGTCTTTTGTGGCGGCCGTGATAGTCATCACACTATTCTCAATAGTTATATTTCTTTAATTGGTTTTTATCACAAACAGGTTACCAGTTCCTGGTCATTTTTACAACTCTAGTACGAAATGTTAAGGCTTTAGCTAGAATGATACGAGCTCGTACATCAGTCTCGAACATGTTATCACCCTTAATACTTATATATGAAATTAATTTACAGCACCCGCAACACCACAACACCAACACCTTATGGTCATTGGGTCGCGCGAATCAATCGGTGGACATTTTAGAGGGGTTTCATGGAGATGGACGACCCGGGAGTTGCCTAAAACAACCTTATTGTATTATATTCTTTTTCAAAATATGTCTTGCTTTATAACTTACTAGTTTAAAAACCGTGTATCACATGGTTAAATAAAAATATTGTATTTGCAGTTAGTAATCAAATTTATAACTTATAAAGTAATGTTTGAGATAAGATATGATTATATTTTAATAAAGTTTTGTTTTTGAAAAAAATTACATTTTTAATAAGTAGAAACGTATTTTTTTTATTTTTAAAAAAACTGTTTAATATTTAGAATCATTAAAATTTAATATCATCGTTTAAAGGAGAATGCTATGATGATAACATATCACATATGATTGTTACAAAATGATACGTATAGAAAATTTTATTTATTATTATAGATAAAAAAAAAAGTTTGTTTCTCTAGATGTTTGGAGCTATTTTGGAAACAATACCTATCAACTTGCTATTTATTTAGTTTTTAAATCAAAACTAAGTTATTATTTATTATTATTATTTTTTGAACGGCAAATGTTGATCGTATTGATATTTGATATTAGTCAAAATATGATTCATTGTGTGGGCCCGGCCGATTATTACTCGATGACTTTTACTGCAAAAGATTGGTACAATTATTATGAACCGTTAGCTAACCACCGCTCAATTACCCATATATCTTATTTTAGCATTTGCTTTTGTTTTTTTTAATGATTTTACCATACAGGTATTGAGGGTTTGCATTTTAGCCGTTCGAGACCGTCCTTTTATATATATCGAGACCCCTCGATCTTTATTTTGAGAGAAAGTTGGAGAGAAACTGGGAGCTGGCGATGCTTAATATTTATACAATAACTTATAGTTTAGGATATGGATACTAGAGAGTGTATGAGTGACATGTTTACTAAGAATAGTTTTTAGAGTAAACCAGTGTATGTTCCATCGCGTTGCGGCGGAGGCATAAAACCGTGTTGAGCAACATCAATGTCACACCGTCGTTAGCTACCACCAACACTGGAAAAACTCATAAAACAAAAGAAATAAAAATGAAAAGAAAATTTAGACGTAAAAAGGTTAAACCATGCACGCCCGTTGCAGCATGTTAACGTGCAAAAATTGAAACGAAACGTAAAACACGACGCGACCATTAAACGGAAAAAAATGAGGTAAAAACATGAACTACATACGTATGTTGCGGCATGTAACGAAAAAATTTAGATCGAAACGTAAAAGTTTAAAATTAATAAAAGATGAAAAGTATATGAGAACAAAGTTAAAAGTAAAAAAAAAGTGTTACGTTTAAATGTAAAAGATGAAAACTATTAGAAAAAAACAAAAGTACAACCTATAAAGCATGGGGGTACAACTATAATGCGTAACCAAGTTGAATATTAGTAATATATAATTACATGGATCGTCCCTAAGGTTTGCTTAAATTTCACCATTCGTCCTTGGGATTGAAAAAATTACAAATTTAGTCCTCAGGTTTAAAAGCGTAACACGTTTCGTCCTGGGTCAAACGACCGTTAATATATTCCGTTAAGTAGCTGTAAAATGAACATTTGCCCTTATTCTTCCTCGTTAACCCCATCTCAAAAACAAACACCGGTACTCGCCACCACCACACACCACCATCTTCACCACCACATGACAACACCCTCATCTCTACCAATGCTCCACCATACACCATCCATCTCCACCATCACGCAACACACCTCATCTCCACCACACCACCACTATCACATCTCCATCACGCCACCACCACCACCACTATCACATCTCCATCACGCCACCACCACCACCACCACCACTAAATTCAAATCTCAGATCTAATACGCATAACAACTCTAACCGATATAGTCTTCTTCATACAACATGGTCGCGAAGATCGGTGGTGGTGGTGTGTGGAGCAGTGGTAGAGATGGGTGTGTCGTGTGGTGGTGTAATGGAGCAGTGGTAGAGATGGGGTGTGTTGTGTGGTGGTGAAGATGATGGTGTGTGTGATGAAGGTGGTGGTATGGTGGTGGTGGTCGAGATGGGATTGAATGAGGAGAAGAAGGCAAAATGGTCATTTTATAGGTACTTAACTGATAAAATTAACGGCTGTTTGAACCTAGGACGAAACGTGGTACGTTTTTTCAAACCTTAGGACTAAACCTGTAATTTTTCAATCTCAGGGATAAAAGGTGAAATTGAGCAAACCTTAGGGATGATTCGTGTAATTTACTCTAGTTTTTACATTTTTACATAAGTAATAATATAATTAGAAGCTTTTAAAATGAGGTATTGTTGTTAAGATAGTTTATGTAATAATAATTTTTTTACAACTACATGTATACCACCTATCTTCGCCTTTACTATTCACGACCTTATTGAGCTTGATCGGTCTTGAGAGTTTATGATTTCAGAAAGAAGTTGTGTAGTCTGTATTTTGAGAGCTTGTTGGTTGTTATGGTAGGTTAGGATTGAAGTCATGTTTTAAATAAAAAGAAGCTTTCATTTAAAAAAAATCCGTAAACAAATTAAGTAACGATTTCTTTTGGATAAAAAATAGAGCGAGATTATTCTAACTGGAGTGGGTAGATTGGAGTAGTTTTAACATTGATGTTTGGCTAGTTAATCTTGTTTGTCTGGTGTATTGTGTCTGTTGAAAATTTGGTAATTTTGTAATTAACCAATGTGAAGGTTTATTTGAAATTCTGAAAAAAATGCCATCACCGTTGGTGATAAGTGGCAACTTTAAAATAAAAGTACAATTTCAAAAAAACCATTGGATGAATGGATGACTATGTGACATTACCAATATAGTTAGAAAAAGTAAAAACTTAACAGATGAAGGGTACAGAAAAAAACAACAAAACATCCTATTCATAATACTCTCACGTGTATCTTTTCCACCGCAACATTGCAACTGATAGGCCAGGTCACATGATGTTGATATGAGCCAAATTCCCACAACAATAATCTTTTTAAAAATAGGTCATCAACTAAAGTCCAAAATTCAAATAATTCAGTTGTTTTGAGCGCATTACATATTTATTATTAACATAATGAATTGTTAATTTAGTTTTTAAGAAAGTAGTTTATCATGTTAGGCTACTCAGGGCACCCTCGGCAATGGCCTTGAGTGATTTTGATTTGACGGTAACACAGTCGCCGGCTAGGGGCGGTTCCATTTTTTCAGGGCCTTAAGCAAACTCGAAAAATAAGACCTTTTATACATTTTTGTTACCGACCCTACAAAATTTACATGTTCCGGTTGTAACAATTATTTATTTTGACATGTTATCCAACCCGTCTAATATGCAATAATCTCTTTCCGTTTAAACATCAAGACACCTTCTAATAAGCTAGTCAAATTATAAACTTCAAAAGCCCGATAATGTAATGAATAGTTTTTAACAAATACATAACGTATTGTATATCCCATATACCATTGTGAAATGAACAAATTTGACCGTTTAATATTAAAAAAAGAATTAGTCATTATAATTAAAATCATCTTCACTTCATTTTTTACACCCAAAATACCAAATCGATATTCTCAATGTCTACTCTAAAAAACCATTTTCACCCAATTTTTTACAAACAATGAATCGAAAAATTAATTGTTAACCAGATTCATCGGATGAGTTCGGGTCGAGCAAAAGTATTCGAGTAGTCTTCAATTTCTCGCCGGTATTGTCCCAAAACCAATGTTGAACACACAACGAACTGTCAAAGAGAAATTACATATTAACAATAAAAAAAAGTATGAAAATTAACAATAGGAAATTACATTTTGAGAAACGATGGCATAATTGTTCAATAAAGAAACATAAAGAAACAGATTGAGTTATTGGAGATGTTTTGTAGCAGTTGAATCAGTTTCTCCATGTTAACATAGATGAAATGAGTGAATTCACTGCCTCTTTAGCCTTTTTTCCATTCAATGACATTCTTCCTCATTCATTTCCTTTTCTCCGGTCATCAAACTCGATCACTAGCTTCGAAAAAACATCACTCTTAACGTCGTTGTCAATCTCCATCGCGATCCGCCACTTATTACAACTCCACCAGCAATTTGCTTGCTGGTCAGCGAAAAAACGGCCAACAAATCATGAGACTCCACTAGAAATACTTTCTACTGTCGAATTCCATCCACTGTGCGTTAAAAAACCTCCTATTGACGGATGGTTTAAAACTTGTTCTTGTGGGCACCAACCAGCCAACAACTCTACCACTCGTCTCCGCCAGAAACTCTGGTGGCAGCACGGCAGAATCACCGATCACGAGGTCAGGCCGTATTATCCACAAGAATGATTGATTGCTCTTAGCAGTCCCCAACCAAACTAGACTAGTTGTTGAGGTGTCATCACCGTGATGCTACCAAAATTACATAAATAACCGATAATGGCTCTTGGTATCCAAACATTTTAAACATTGGGCTCTTCTTTCCAAAGTTGATTTGATGGTGTCTAGAGACCTATCAACAACAATGTTATTCTCTAGTAGATGCAAAGGGCCTAGGCCGTAGCATAAAGGGAGCTTCAAAGCGAGCGTGTCTAGAACGTCGCGCTCTAGCTCATCAAAAGTGTTAAAAATAACACCTGATGCTGTTTTCGCTCTCTCTATTTCCCTGTCTGAAAATCAACCATAAACTCGTCTCCGGGATTGAGGATTCGAACAAAAGGTGGGATATCTTTTAGACGTATACCAGGCATGGTAGGGATACAATCTATAACTGTATCCAAATATCCATTTGTTAAATAACTACGATCTGTGTACAGTAAGAAGAAATGATTCAAGTTAGCATTAAAAATGTGGATTTATATAATCATATACAAAATCCGACGCTTAAAAGCCCCTTGGTTACGGCCTTGTTTAGTGTTTTATTTATTTTGGAGTCATTTACGATATAAAAAAAAAGAATAAACTAGATTCCAGGAGAGTGTTTACTATTTACTAAATATTTATCTTTTCGTTTAATAACAAAGTTAGCTACCGAAAACTGACATGTCACAAAAACATCGCTAACTTTTTATTTTTTTAGAAAATATATTATAAAATTGTCACAAAAAGTTGTTAATTTAAAAAAAAACCAATAATTCACTCTGTAAACCACTTTTATCTTTTCTATATACTAATATGGTCTTGTAACCTAGTGAGTGTAAGATCATGTGGTAAGTAGGAGAAAATAATTTGTCATTAGAAAAATATTATTAGATTTTAATATTTCAACTTTCATTTATTGACCGGGTTAATCCCGACTCAAAAAATATTTACAGACACTCCCAAATTTAAAGCAGTTTTGAAATGGTATTAACCACACTAGCAGTTTTAATTTCGAAAATAGTCTTAAGCGCATCAAGCCGCACCGTGAACACCACTAGTAAAGATTCTTCCTCTCAATAAAAACAAATTATACACTGTTAATCGGCGTAATCAAATAAATTAGGGAAAAATAACCAAGTTGATTACGTTTTTCTATTAAAATTATCATTAACTTTAAACCTTTTAAAAATGTACAAGACCAATTAGAGCAAACCACGGCAAGTGGCAAATACATCAAAGACAAAGTCAATGATCATTTAGTAAAAAAAAAAAAGAAGAAGAAAACTCACTGTACTAGCTTGATCATTTTGGTGATTTTCCAATATCTGAATTTAAATTACTTACGTAAAACTCTTGGCTTCATACAATGATAAAAGTTTTCATGAATTCACACAAATCCTCAAAAATAACACTTCGAAATTTGTTTGTAATCATGAATTCACATATATATGTGGTTATAAGTATCATATAACTTAACTAATTGCAAAAATCTTTTACCTTTGAGGGGCATCAAACCCTTTTGTATAAGATTAGGGTACTGATCATAGCATATGAGAGAACCAGCCCCGGAGGTCCAGAACAAGACCCCCGGGACACCTAACTCCTCGGCAGCGACGAGGGTGAAGCCCATAAGGAAGTCGGAGACGATGCAAGTAACCGGCGAATACAAACAACTCACTTTAGCTAGCACACTTTTAAATGGACCCAAACTATTTTCATGCATGGACTTGAGTATAGGGGCAGTGTCTTGGGTGGTATCGGGGTTTTCGGGCGGTGGAAGACCGTCCGGAATGGTCTCGAAGTGGAACGAAGGGAGGTCGTGTAGGGCGTCGGGGCCTAGAGATCGGAGAAGGCGACGGTGGCTGAATTCGGTGTTGATGAAGGTGATGAAAAAGCCTTTGGTGTGGAGGATTTTGGCAAGTTTTAGCATTGGGGTAATGTGACCTTGGGCTGGGGTTGGTATGCACACTGCATGTGGCTTGTTTACTTGTGTTGAACCCATGGAACACACTCTTTGTCTCACACACACACACAAAATAAAAAACACCAAGCTTTGAATACATGTGTTACTGGTTTTATAAGCCTCCAATGAAGGGGTCACATAATTCAGGTAGGTGATATTCCCACATCCCTGTGATTCCGCACAACAGTATATTTATAACTAGCTTTAATAAACACGTGTTATACGAGTTGAATAAATAAAATATTAATATAATAAAATTTATTAATTATAAAATAATATTTTAAGATATGATATGACTGAAATTACGTATGAAAATGACTATAACTAATAAAACAGTGATATCAATTTTTTAAAATTTTGTCTTTAAATTTTTTTCCAAAAAAAAATAAACATTTTGTTCTAAAACACACCGTATAAAAATTTCATTTTTAAAACTTCCTTATTATAACTCACAAATTTAATTATTTTTGGTTTTAAAAAATTGAATTTTTAGAATTACCAATTTTAAAATATTTTATATTTTTAAAAAAGTTTTATGCTTTAGAAAAATTTATTATTTTATAAAAAATTGTTTATTTAGAAATAATATTAATAAATAGATCTCTTTTTTAATTTATTAAATGTAAAAGAATGTTAATTAATATTATTAGTAATTAAGATAATTATTTAAGAGGAGAGAGAGGCGGAAAAATTTTGATGATAATGATTATGGTGCTGCTACGTGGCATCTCAAGTTACTCTTTTATTAAAGTAAAAAAATTTTAATCGTTCGTTTGGTTATTTTAATTTGACAAAAATCATGGATAAAACGGTCGTTCTGTAAATTAATGGTCGCATGATTATTAAAATCTATCAGAGTTGATTTCAATAGATTTGATGTCAGCCTTTAAGAGAAGAAGGTTGTGTAATGTGTAATTTTTGTATTCAAATGCCTACATGAACAATTAGTACTGCTCGATGTTATTTTGAGTAAATTTCAACCTATTTCGATATTATATGAGGCATTCCGTAGAACCGCCTAAGTAAAAATAATTGCAAGGATATGAAGTTCACATACGGATTAGAATAGGACATTTGTGTGTGAATTTAGGGTTTAGATGCATTCTTTTAACCATTAGTAATGTTGAATGTCATTTTGGCTCGAGCATAAACTATTTCATCGTCTCAGCAATTTCATAAAATAGCTTTAATAGATAATTACAAGGGTAAGAAATTCACCTACGAATCAGAAGAAGACATGCATTCATGAATACGATATTTAGATGCCTACTTTCACAATTAGTAATGCTCAATGTCATTTTAGCTCAACCACAACCTGTTTCAGCATTATATGAGGCATTTTAAATAACTTTAGTGAAAATATATAGTTACTAAGGATATGAACTTCACCTATGGATAAGAAGTCATTTATGTGAGAATTTGACATCCGGATGTCGATTGGGACCATTAGTAGTTTTTGATGTATTTTAGCTCAATCTCGACTTATTTCAGCATTGTATGAGACTTGTCAAAAGAATGGAAACAAGTTTGATATACGACTTTGCTCTCTTACAGGTGACTAAGTTTGCTTAGTTGAAACCATATGAAATGGTATTGTTGTTGGGATTTCATAGAAATCATACAAGAAACGGTGCTATAAGAATGTCAAATAGATTTATAATGTATATAAACATTGATTAATAAACTAGTAAACGGCCGTTTGCTCTCATTCTAACAGATGTTCTTGTAATAATTCACTAAACGATCGTATGACGCTTAAAGGAAACGCTCGTCTGAAACATATCATATATGGTGTCAACATGTACGACCGTTTTAGGCACTTCCAAAGAGTTTTTTGAAGACAGTGTGAGATTATATTATCAATAGTGTGGGTATAGCATGCTCCCATAACTTATTATGAACATCAAATGGTTTGTCTAATGGTATTAAGGTTGTAATAAAAACATTATTCTCCAAGTACTAAGGGTTGTAGTTTCTGGATATTGGTGTGAATTTAGAAATAGTTTTAGACGGAGTTAGTCGTTAGTAAAGAAAACTTAATTTATTATCATATTCAATTGATCGAGATAATATAACTAAATAATATTTTTTAATGTATTTTATAATATTTCATATAACACGATAAACATAATAACTTTAGGAAGAAGGCAATTATTAAATTTTTTAGTAAACAAATCTATGAGGTCACGTAAAAATCTTAGGGCGTAAATAAAAAGGAATAAGCTTTGTAAAACTAAGCCAAACAAATCTTTATCTTTATACTTTAATATAAGAGTAACTTGTAATGACACGTGACAGCACCACAATCATTCTCATTAAAAATTTTCCGTCTCTCTCTCATATTAAATAATTACCTTAATTATTAATAATATTATTTAATACTTTTTTAGATTTAATAATTAAGAAAGAAATCTGTTCATTAATGTTATTTCTAAATAAATATATTTTTTTATAAAATAATTTTTTTTCTAAAGCATACAACTTTTTTAAAAATACGAAATATTTTAAAATTGGTATTTTTAAAAAGTCAATTTTTTAAAAACTAAAAATAATCAAATTTAGGAGTTATAATAAGAAAATTTTTAAAAATGACATTTTTATACGGTTTTTTTTAGAACAAAATGTTTATTTTTTTGAAAAAAAATTTACAAATAAAATTTTAAAAAGTTGATATCACTATTTTATTATTTATAGTTATTTCTCATATGTAATTTCAGTCATATTATATATTTAAATATCATTTTATAATTATTAATTTTATTACATTAATATTTTATTTATTCAACCCGTGTAATACACGAGTTTACTAAATCTTGTGTTTTATATATGTGAAGGATGTCATATATTTTGACACATATATCCTTGGCCTTTTAGTTAAAGACATATATCATAGATGTCCTAACCAACTCAATTATTAGTCATTAGTTATATTTAATATATTAGTTAACAAAACCTCATGTTTTAGGCCTCGTTATAAAGGATAGAGCATTAAAAACAAAACCAAACAACCTAATGTTTTGCTTTTGTGAATGGTGTCATTTTAGTTATCACATAGTAGTCTAATTTGAGCACTCGGGGCATCATTCCCGTATCAACACGTTCCCGAGATTTTCTTTTGGTATCGAACGTGAGTAAATGGTGTTCTTGTTCTCTGGTAGTGGTTTTCGATTCAGCTCTCTTCATTTTCTTCTTTGCTTCCTTCCCTAATCAGTGATATTCTTGCAAGGTTTACTCATCTCCATCCCTATTTTCCTTTATGCGTAACTTTTACGAAATATATGATAAGTTAGTTTTTATTCTTGTAAGAGAAATGTATTCAAATATGTTTTTGTCCATATCATATTGATAAGCATGCTTAATCTGGTCAAAATCCTCATGCTAACAATAAGAATTTTAAACTGTTTCACGTATAGAAAACTATTATAATTTTTGAACCCTACAAATTTATAATATTATTATTACAGAAAAACGTTATCACGTGATAAATATTTAGCATTATATGGAACTTTTGTTATGCATTGAAAGTGAGATAAAACATAACTAATAAATGAATACTTCAAAACGAGAAAGATGTATACTGACTACACGATCTAGCCCGGCCTTGTGATCCTTTGTGTTTAGGAAAAGTGGACATACGACACAATTATAAAACTCAGTTGTTATAAGCTTACGATGCACAAGTTGTAACCTTAAGGTGACCATTTTCAACTTTACATGGAATTTTGTGAGTGTTTGCCATGTGTACCCAATGTTACTCATTCTAAACATAAGTTTGTGTCGAAACCGTAGTAGAAAATATTGTGCTTTAAAAATGATCGTGAATTTTTGGCTCATTATATGTGTACAATTTCCGGATTTGATTTTGGTCAAAGAAAGTCAAATCTAGTTTTGGTAAAACCTGGTTTTGTGTAGAGAAGTGATCCGTTCAGTTCCAGGTTTTTGATCGGTTATATTTAGGTTAAACCGGTTTCAAACGGGTACAAGCATTATAGTTTACAAAGCGCAGTTCTAGTAGGAACTTAAACCAGTTCCAGTCAAACCGTTTTTCTTCTTGTGGTTTAGTTCGGGTCATTAGCTCCGGTTCAGGAACTTGTTATTTTCACCTCTCAATCTCTAATTATGACTCTAACTGTGTGGCTCAACCGCTCAAGACCTCAAGTCCAAAAGTGTTATCATGAAAGTCAAAGTTGGGCTTTTTTTTTCTTCTCAAGTTGGGCTCTCGGTATCTTTCATACTTGGTGAAATACGAACCAATCCAGTCCAATTATTCCAATGTTCCTTATCATTAGGATTTTATTAGTAAATTGATTTAGTAAACTCGTATATTACACGTTTTCAATAAATAAAATATTAATATAATAAAAATTAATAATTATAAAATAATATATAAAGATATGATATAACAGAAATTACATATGAGAAATGACTATAAATAATAAAATAATGATATCAACTTTATAAAATTTTATTTTTAAATTTTTTCCAAAAAATAAATATTTGGTTCTAATATAAATCGTATAAAAATGTCATTTTTAATTTTTTTTTATTATAACTCCTAAATTTGACTATTTTTGGTTTTTAAAAAATTAACTTTTTAAAAATATCAATTTTAAAATATTTTGTATTTTAAAAAAAGTTTTATGCTTTATAAAAATTAGTATTTTATAAAAAATTATTTATTTAGAAATAACATTAAAGAATAGATTTGTTTCTTAAATTATTAAATCTAAAAAAATATTAAATAATATTCTTAATAATTAAGGTAGTTATTTAATATGAGAGAGAGGCGGGAAAATTTTAATGAGGATAATTGTGGTGCTGTCACGTGTCATCTCAAGTTACTCTTATAGTAGAGTATAAAAATAAAGATTTATTTCACATCTAGTTGATGTTTATATAATACCTTTAAACATATAAACATGCCTAACCTTTAACCTTTTATTATATGTACATGAACTATGTGAGAATGAAGTAGCCGGGAATCTCGTGTGTTACAAGGATTAACCTTTAGTCTTAAACCAACCAATGATCATGTTAATATGCAATTTGAGACTATTAAATTGAATCATGAGTCCACGGCTTATGGGTATTGATGCATATACAGAGAGTTAAATGTGTGTTTATTGGAGTTGGTGGTCTAGTGACAGATACAACGCCTTTTAAATCATCTAAAGTTTGAATGTCTTGAGTTTAAGTCCTAGAAGCAAAAGAAAAACTTTTCGTTCAAAAAAAGTTAAATGTGTGTTTACTAATATTAAAAACCTATGTTTAAGTAAATAAAATAAATAATTTAATGATAAATACACTCATAGTGAAAATGTCTTTGCATAACACGGTTCAAAATTTTTTCTGAAAGCTACATATATGACAATTGATACAAGTAATTAGAAGATATCGTAAAAGTTTAATTTAATATCAGAGGATATAAAAGTTTCTTTAAAATTGATTAAAGATTAAAGGATTTAATACTTTCTATCTATGTACTTGTGAGTTCATCATGAAACATGAATATCGTCAAATACGAAACTAGGGTTTTGACTATTGAACCACCGCATACTTCTCTTAGGGTTTCCATCGCTTCTCTCTTCGCCGCCATCACTTCCCCTACAAATACCACCATTCTTCCTCCACTTTAACACTATCAAAGTAAGTTTCAATTTCAATTTTAGTTTTCACTTGGGGGAAATCGGCAGTGATGATACTTCAGAAAGTCATGCACCACTCTGATCTTCATTGTGATTGATAAACTTTCTCATTACCATAGATTACATCTGAGCCGATTATCTCCCCCAACAATCTGAAAATTTTGTTTGTAATAAAAGTATACGTCTTTATGATGAGTTTATGCATTTGATTGATGATTTTATTGAGTATTTGAAAAGAAGAGGATGATCCAGATGATGGATCTCTGTTTTCAGAGATTAAACCATGATGCGGACCGTACAGCTTTGTTAAGCTTTTGGGGATAAATATTTGGTTTCTGATGGTTCCTCCTCTGATTTATTCATCAAATTTTGATTCGAATAATTATTTTGTTAAATTTTTGTTTTTTTTTTGTTTTCTTTGTTATATTAGACCAATGTTAGATGAAGGCCTGCTTATTAACACCTGCTGATAAGTGCATATATTACTCTCTGTAACAATGCTACTGGAACTAGGGTTAATCTAGATTTGATATGAAAGATGTTTTATAATATGTTCAACTCAAATTGATATGAGTGTTAATGTGGTTGCACATAATTTAGTGAGTTTGGTGGGTTTTCTTGGTGTTTAGCAGGAACAAACCAAGTACCATATGGGTTTGTTATTTTGTAGCAGTTTGAATCATAACTATTCATCAAGTTTGAAAAATTCAGTATGTATAGTGATTTCAAAAAGAATGTATGTATGTATGTTTTGTGAATCCATTACAAGTATTGAAACATATATACATGTACAAAAGTTATACACATACATAATTGTTTGATAGCATTGTACATCAAAACATTTGTAATCAGTTAATCACTGAAAGTTTATATGCATATTGTTTGCAATCATTATACATACTAATTTTTTGAACCTGTACATAGATTAAAACAGGAAGGACTGTTATGAAATCATACATATAAATATTTTTTTTAGAGCTACTAGCTGCTTTGAAACTAACACGCATGATTAGTGGTGTGAAGTGAATCATTAATAATTCACATTATAGAAGAAAGGTGCTTTTAAATGCTGAAGCTGATGAAGAAACAGTATTTGCTAAACTGAAGTTGAAGTTGCTGAGAATTAGGTCCGGTTTTTAGTGAGAGTCATCATGGATGATTCAGAAGTTTGTTTAGTAATGTGAGAAACTGAATATTGGATGGTTTGTCACTTTGTTGGTTGACCGTGTTTTGTACATTTGTTCAAAATAGCTCTGAAAAGAATAGGTTTTTTTTATTAAGTTTTAAATTTGTATGCAACTATAATCAATTTTTTTTGAGATGACCGTCAATTTGTGACGGTTACGTCATCTAATTTAGCTTCACCTCCTCTAATAATAAGAACATAACTATAACAGCTGTCTGGCCTACCATATGTTTGTTAGTGCTCGGCCGTCAATTGGAACATACAGTTATATAGCAAAAACAACTGGAAGAGCCAACAAAGGATCAAAACCCTTCACACCCCACCTTGATGCCATTCAAGCCCGGCCTATAACCTTTTAAACTGAAATAAAAATTGCTGATAAAAGGTCTTATTTGATACAAGACTTTCAGATTAAATATTGATTTGCACATTCACGACGTGTAATATGTCATAATAAGCTTAACCTTTTAAACTTTTAAACTGAAATAAAAATTGTTGAAAGAAAGGAGACTTTTAGATTAAATATTGACATAGCACATTCATATTGTGAAATATGTCACAATGTGTATGTAAACATCAGCCACACTAATTAAGTTAACATAATCCGTTTTTATTGTGGATTATCCAATTAAACAGTTTTATTTTAATTAAATCAAACATAAAATATATAATTAGGATATATAACTTAAAATATATAAAGGTGAATATATATTGTATAATCTCAGGGTCCGGTTTAGTTTTATATGATTTGTCTTTAGTAAAAATCGAAAACCTAATTCTTCATTATGGTTTGAAGCTTTTAGAATTGACTAACTGCAAGTTAGAAAAAAGATCATGAAACCAAACCAGTGACTTGAAATTGACTACCTGCAAGTTTGAAAAAAAGACAGTGAAACCAAACTAGTAACCGGTTTGGACGGTTTCATAGTTGAAAGCTGAAACATGAAACCCCTAGTTCTCACTCGTGGAAACAAATGTAATGGGTTAAAGATTTGAATAGCATATCTCTCGACTGTTAGTTTTTCAGTATCTTATAAATGTAATGAACGTGCTTTCTAAAAGAAATTATGCACTTAAATCAAAGGAAACTTTGAAGATCAAGAAGGTGTTTCTAGTGAGTGTCTTTCCATTCCACATTTGAGTTGGATATTATCCTTAGTGTTCGGAAAAATTAAAGTATAAAGAATGTACTTAGATTAAAAGAAGGAGGGGTTGCTATGAAACAATTATTTGCATAAATTTGATTTTTTTTTTCTTTAGAGCTAGCAGCTACTATGAAACTAACACATATGATTAGTGGTGTGAAATGAATCAATGATTCACATTTGGACATTGTCCATAATGTGTGAAAAATTAAAATCAATGTATAAAAACGGAACAGAGATTTAAAATAAAGCGGCTAGTGGATTAAAACGCAGATTAAAGCATATGGCAGTGATAAGGTTTAACTTAGATAACTATTGGATATGAGTTTTAACTAGTGGAGAAGTAAGGTTAAGTAAAATAAAGGAAAAGTGTAAAAAAAAGGCTAATCCTGTTATTTCTTTTATTTTCATGTAATTAATTAGTCTATGATCTTGAAATACATGTTATGAACACCTTATAAAAACATAAGGTAAGCTCAAGAAATGACCAATGCAAAATCAACACTACTAATAAAGGCTTAAAGTTCTCACACATGGAAACAAATTAATGGGTTAACAATGTGAATAGCATATATCTCAGCAGTACGTTTTTTAGCATCTTATAATGGTTATAAAAATCATTTCTAAATTTTTTTATACAACATAATTTGAACATGGCATGCTTTACGATTTTACAACATATGTATAAGTCTAAAATCGTTAAACGTTGTTAAAGTTTCCTTCATATGCACAATTAAAGAACTTTGAAGATCAAGGTGTTTCTTGTGAGTGTATCCCCATCCCAAAATTGATTTGGACATTGTCCTTTAGGTTTGAAAATTTACAATCAAAGTATAAAAAGTGGAATAAAAAAGTTGGAATCATCATTACTCTTACTTCAATAAGCTGTGTGGACTTCATCTTAGTTGCATGATTCTATTTCACTCGATCTAAATATAAAGCTCAATCACAATACACAAACACATATCACGACATCATAACATATAAAGAATATAAATATCTATTGCATATAAAGAAGAAACCACACCCAAATGAACAAAAATAAACATCTATTTTCACTTTGTATCATATTTCTTAAATTGTAAACTAAACTATTCTAAAATCAGAATACCGTGAAACGCTAAAAATAATCGCAACTAAACCAAATGCATTCTCCATCATTACATGAAAAAACATCAATTACTCAATCAAATCCACTCAAAATCACTTGTGCTCCCCACCTCCATCGCCTTTCCCTTTTCCCGTCTCTTGACCTTTTTTCTCCTTCTCCACCCCGTCTCTCGAATAATTCCAATGATTTGGCTATTTTGTAGTTTTGAAACTTAACTAAAAGCAAATATGCTATGGATTGAGCCCGTGAGTTTTTACATTTTAGATTTACTTTTGAAGCGGTTGGGGATGTTATTTCGGTTGTAGATTAATAAGTGAACTTGATTAAAATAAAACTCATTTTCTGAAATATTATCGTATATTTGCCGCTAAAAAAAACTAAGTTTTTTATTTTTATATTTTCTTCAATCATTTAATAATTTTCATCACCAACGATAAAACTTCGAGATCTCACGCATCAATCTCCACCATCCTCCCCTACCATGGCTCCATCACCATCTTCCGCCACCAGAACCGTCGTCATCCCCGTGCCGACGTTGATCCTCGCCGTCGCCGGCGCCGTCGTCTTCCTCTTCTTCCTCATGTCATCCCCTTCATACTCTCCTCCTTCCTGCACTTGCCCCACCGGATCCACCGTCCAAACCAGTCACCACCACCACCAACAACAGATCTCGCCGTCGCCGGAGGATATACAGTGGGTGAAAACTCAGATCGAAGTCAATGGACTTCATATGCAGGATAATGTTCTTCGTAAGGGGATTAATCCTCGCACTCGTGCTCAGCAGCTCCAGGATTTGATCCAGTAAATTCACTCAACTCCATCTGTTTAATGTTGTTCTTATGATTTTGTTTTGAAATTCGTTTCGTATTGATGCATATGGAGTTAAGAATTTGAATCTCCTTAAGTTTGTCCTCCATTAGTGTTCTGATCATATATTACAGTCTCTCTAGATGAGGATATCGTGACTTAGGGTTTAGAATCGAGTGCTTAAGTTCTTCGAAGTACGAATTGGAACATTGTGTAGATTTAAGCTTACAGTTGTGCTTTCTTCGCGATGTGAAATGAGTAGGTGAGAAACTGATTTAGGTAAAGATTTCAGTGTGATTTGATAAGCTTCTCGGGTGTTTGGATGTGCTTCTTCATATATATTATTGCAGGTTGAATAATTAGTATCTAAAGGCGTACCTAGTGCTTGATTTAGCTCATGTTTTGCGCATGGCAGGTTGATCTGATGCAAGTATGCAACCTTACTTTATAGTTTGTGTAGGAGGTTGTTACTCCAACTGGAAGATTGTATGGAGTTATGCTTACAATTGTGCTATCTTCCAGTGTGATTTGTATATGTTTTCAGATGTTTATCTTTGAATTGGTTATTGCAGCTTTAGTAAGTAGAATCTGATGACCAAATAAATCTGATCATTATGACCCTAAATGATCTAAATTGTGCTTTCTTCCACTGTGACTTGAATAGCTTTTAGGTGTCTGGATGTGCTTCTTCGAATTGATTAATGCAGCTTGAGTAATTAGAATCTGATAATCAAATAAATATGTTGTTTAGAGCTTACGATAGTTGATGAATTTGTGTTTATCTTCCAGTGTGGTTTGAATGGCTGTTCAGGTGTTTAGCTTTAAATTGATTATTGCAGCTTGAGTAAGTAGATTCTGATGATCAAATAAATCTGTTCTGTTACTTCTGTAGAGCTTAAGATGGTTGATGAGTTCGTGTTTATCTTAATAATCGATTTTGAGCAATTACAGCTGGTAAATCTGATCATTATGACCCTAAATGATCAGAATTATATTCACAGAAACTAAAAACTGATTATCAACAGGTACAAAGGAATATCACACTATGAAAAAGAAGAAGAAGCAAAGAACCACACATCTTTACCATGCCCTAATGAGCTCCTAGTAGAAGAGCACCACAGTAACTACGGTGAGCCCTGGGCTGGTGGTCGTGACGTATTCGAATTTCTTGCAGAATCTTCCCACATTACCCCTGAATCACGCGTCCTCGAGATTGGTTGTGGCACCCTTCGCGTTGGGCTACATTTTATCAGCTACTTGGTTCCTGAACACTTTCATTGTCTTGAAAGAGACGAGCTTTCTCTCATGGCTGCATTTAGGTATGAACTACCATCCCACGGGTTGCTTCAAAAACGCCCTTTGATTGTAAAAGGTGAAAACATGGATTTTGAAAGATTCGGGTCGGGTTTTGATTATGATCTGATATATGCTAGTGCTGTATTTCTTCATATGCCTGATAAACTTGTGTGGGTTGGGTTAGAAAGATTAGTTGGTAGGTTGAAACCATTGGATGGAAGAATATTTGTGTCACATAATGTGAAGTTTTGTACAAGATTGGGAGGGGATGAGTGTAGTAAGAGGCTTAAAAGCTTAGGGCTTGAATATATGGGAAAACATACACATGATAGTTTACTTTTTAACCATTATGAGATTTGGTTTGAGTTTAGAAGGATTAAAGTTTAAAGTGTAATTTCTTTTGTTCAAATGTAGTTTTTTGAGCAGACAGTGTGAAATTGTTTCTATTTTTTTGTGCAGTTTGGACACTGTTTCATGTACTTATTGTATTACTAATATATCCTTCTAATTATATTAAAGTGAATTACGAAAATCGTCTATATGGTGTGTATAAGTTTCGAATTTTGTTCTTTGATTTGAAATTGGTTATAGATGAGGTCACTAGTTTCCATGTTATCATAAAAGAAGACAAAAAATAACGACAGAAGGGGGTTGTGAAAGTGGTTGGCTGGGGTGTATTACTGGTTATGAACAGTGGTTGTGTAACACTGTTGTATGGGTTGTTGCAGCGGTGGGAGGGGAGCATGAAAGTGCTGGTGTAACGGGGTTGTTACCTCGATCTGAAACACAACACGTTAATCTGGATCGACTAATATTACCCGTTTTATTAAATAGTTCGATCTGAACATGACATGATTTACAAAAAGGTTCACATGTTAAATTGCGTAGAGCATCCACATCAAACTCTTTATATACATTATAAGAAATTTATTAAAAAAAGGATCATTTTAATTGCTCCATCAGGTTCCGTAAAGTTAAGTTTAGTTTTAAGGGAGTGAAGATGCGGCAGGGGCCGGCGGCACGCGGCAACACCACCGCCGGTTCCCAACGCCCAACTTTTGACAACCGCACGACGAGTTCACGCTGGGCCACACCACCTCCAACGGTCATATTTTCGACCGTTACCCACCCCCACCCCACCCCGAACCGGCCGCCGTGGGGATCTCGTCGGAGATTACGCTGGTGGTCCTCTCGCCGGCTGTGAATCTTTAACCATTAGAGTAAGGTTAAATAAAGTTTCATTTACACCCCTTTAAATATTAACTTTAACATTTTAAAATTTTGAGGTAGTTGAAGCCAATTAAAAATAGATAAAATGAAAATTAAATAATTATGTTGTGATAATTAGAAGATTAATACTTATAAAGTAAATTTTTCTAAATGTTTAAAAAAGGTTTGTGGTGTGGTGTGAGTGCCCCCACTCCCGATAATAGGACCGACTTGATAATAGGAATTTGTTCCGGTTACATTGTCGTGTGTCTTCATACGAAATCAATTTAACCTATTTGATGTTATCATTGGCTGTTGTTGGTAATCTGCTTCACGTTCAATAATCATACAAGATAGTATAATATTAAAAACAACACAGAACTTACCTTGGCTTGAAGATACAAACTTGAAGAGCCCATTCAGGTTCTCCAATCGGCCATAAATGAAATCATACTTTCAAGAAATCATCGACAATCACACAAAAAAGATTATCAGTATGTTAAGATGATGCTAGAACACACCACCATGTTGTTGATTGTAGGGTTTTAGCAAGAAGGTTGCAACATCATCGGTTATCGGTCTCGTATTGATCCCCAACCCTACCGACACCGATTAACCTAATTCCCGATGCTCATATCTATATACGGTATTCGGTTCTGACTTTTATCTCATTTCGGGTTCGGTATCGGGTTCGGGAAACCCAACTTGAACAACCTAAGTGTGATGTGACATTATTTATTTATAGGTGTCTGTTGTAGTGTGGTGGGTTTTGAACAACTTTAAGTGTGGTGTGACATTTTTAATTGGTAGGTGTGTGTTGTAATGTGATGGGTGTAAATGGGCACCCTATCACCTCAAGTATCAAATGTCATTAGATTAAATATCCTTTGATCAATCAAACTTAAGGTTAAATTCTAATTATGTGTAAAGATAATTAAAAGAAGTCAAAAGTAATATTAGAATATTTTTTTTTATACAATTACAAACCTATTTTGCTCTTAAACAATACTATAATATAATTTACTTCCTATCATATTCAAACCTTTGTTCAGTTAAAAAAGCTCTTTTACCGTACACGACTACACTACAACCCAAATAAGTAAATGAAATTGGTCTTTTCTAAATGAAATAATTCATAAAAGAAAATCGAGCGGTTTATTAAAAGAAAAAAAAAGTGTATCAACAACAAAAATCCTGCGAAAACCCTCACAAAACCACAACACAAAACAAACTCAACTACACCTTACTAAAATGCGACGTGGGAGTCCCCCACGACGTCACCACATCATCTCCACCACACCTCACCACCACCTCCGGCGACCTCTCCGACGCCACCGCCTGTATCACCACCGTCGGCTTCACCTCCGGCAGCTCCGGCACCACCTCCCCCTTCAACATCCTCACCACCTCCTTCATCGTCGGCCTCATCCGATAATTCGGATGCACACACACCAACCCCACCATCAACACCACCTCCATCTCCCTCCGATCAAACCTCCCCACCAACCACCGTCCGCCGCCGCCGCCACCCTCCTCTCCTCCCACAGGTCCCACACCCACTCCGCCACCGCCACGCCGCGCTCATCCACCGCCGGCCGCCCTGTCGCCGCCTCCAACACCACCACACCGAAACTGTAAACATCGGTTTTCACAGTCGGAACGCGTGAGTATACGTACTCCGGTGCGAGATACCCCATCGCACGTGCCGGCACCGTCACGTCACGTGTATGCTCAAAAACCTCCGACATCCCAATGTCGCACAATTTGGGGACGACTGGTTTTGACATTTTGGTGGACGATTAACCGATCGCATTCTTCGTGTAAGTAGAGTAAGCTGATGATACTCCGATTAGGATGTTTAATCGTGTTTTGAAGCTCAGTTGATGGGAATTTGGTGTTTGATTGTGGAGGATTTTGTCGAGTGATCCGTTTGGCATGTGGTCGTATACGAGAAACAATTCGTTTCGTTCGCAACACCACCCTTGAAGCTTCATCAGATTCTTGTGGTGTAAAGATCCCACCATTGTTGCAAACTCTGTAGCGATTTGAGTACCAAAAGACGCTGTCTTGAATCTTTTTACAACGGTGTTCCGATCGGTTTTGTATACAATCGCCGATACCCCTTCTCCGATTATCTGATTCCTGTTGAACCCTCTTGTCGCTGATCGGATTTCAGAGTATTTGAATCTTCTTGGCATCGGTTCTGTGTTCGCATGTAAAGAACGAATTAGGGTTTGTTCGGGTCGAATTTGACCGGGGTTGGTTTCTTGATGAAACAGACGTACATCACTACACAACAGACTGTTAAAATCACTAGCATTAGATTGACAACCAATAATCCGATGGCTAATTTGAGCCCTGTTCGTTCTGTATGATGAGTTCTTGGTGGATGATGCTTTGTTTCGGGTGTGGGTTCTTTGTGTGAAGCTTCAGTGAAGCAGATCATGCAGTTTTCCAACCCGATTTCCTCGATTTCGATGGTGGGATACATGGGTTTGGATTCGAATGTTCTGAACTCCCAATTGTTGATCTGATGAACAGAGGATCCATCGCCGTTGGAAGCAGAGAAGCCCACGTACATGAACCGATGAAATCGCTTTGAAAGGTCGATTGGTGCTGTTAGAATCGGGTTCTCCGGTTTGATTTCGTGGTATCCGACCCATATCTCGATGATCTTTCGTGAATTGTTGTATTCAATCCATGAATTGATCGGTTTCCCAATCCTCAAATCGACTCCAGTCGAAGTTAAATCAACTGACGCAACGGAGAAAACTGAATCCATATCAATTGCAACATGATTATCGTTGATATCTTCAAGACTCTGATCATATTTAGTATCAAATTCAACCGCCAAGAACGGTGAATTCCGATCATGGGTTTGTGGTAAACCGATTGATCCTACGGAATACGGTAAGGAACTCGTGCCGGAGGTGATCAAAACGCGATACCTTCGCCGGAGTTACAGTGCAGCGGCGGTGGGACGATGAGGAAGGAGAATCTTGTGGAGAAAGAGATGGTGGAATTGAAGTTGTAATCAAGAAATCGAATTGGGCGTTTGTAGAAGATTCTTCCGGTGTTTGGGAATGGTGGTTTAGAGGTGCAGTTGTGGAGGTGTTGAGTGAGGGTGATGGTGGTTTGATTGATGTGTGCAGTGCCGTAGAGGGTGAAGTTTGATGGGGGAGATGAAGATGCAGTGGTGAAGATGAAGATGAAGATGAAGATGAAGATGAGGTTTATGGTCATTGCATCCATGGAGTTCTGTACATTGAATCAAGAATATGAAGATAACTGCAATGTGGTCGACCATATTATACATTCAAATAATAATTTCGAGTCCAAATGTTCTATTTCTATATGATTTAGTAATATATTTTTGGGAGTAGCAACATTTGTTAGAAAACAGTGTAAAGGGCAAATGTCGTTCGTAACAGACTCTAAACTAGTATAAGTGATAATGTTGCATGTCATTAAATGAATAATATCACCCGCTTTAAAACAACAAAACAACAAAAAGATTGTAGCATGATAGTGTAGATATTTAATAGTGATAGGTTGCATCGATTGTTATAAAGGCCATTGGTGCGTAGCTGGGCGGAAATTGTTGATAACATGTGTCGTGCTTAAGTGCCAAGAGTCAAGACAGTGTAAAAACTAATGACGGTGACGAACATAATCAAGACTATGAGAATACATGAACCTGGATCTTGGTGCATATACATGTATAGTGAAGCAAGTTGCGGTGAGAAACAAATTTTACTTACAACTGATGAGTAAACCACGAGTGAGACATCGTCAATGAGATATGATAGTGTTATATCATGACCTACTGGTTACTAGTTATGAACACAATGGAGGTGATTGTGTTATTTAATTTGACTTGAAGGTGTGGATCGGAAACAATGGTAACTATGTCTATGAGGGGAGGGGGATTGGGTCTAGAGAAAGAAGAACAAACCGTTTTTTAGTCGTTTATAAGCTAGTTAACTGGTTATCACTATCGGAAACAAAATAGCCCTTTTCATATGGCTATGTAGTTGTTGCTTCGACTTGTTTGGACCATATGCCTCATACGTTAGTATAAATAAGTAGTAAATGTTGGGTTCAATTAAAACACTAGAAAAACACTCTACATTCTCTAAAATCTCACAAATCGATGTGGATTTTCAAGTCGGGGTAAGTTTAGATGCATATCACAACTGCTAACTTCGATCGAGCATTGGTTGTGACCCGTACTTAAACTTGTCCCCAATTTGAAGATGTGCACATCAAGTAGTCCCAAAGGCAAACGATAAACACTAAATGAAGAAGAAGACGACGATGATTATAAGTGAAAAATAAAGTGTATTCTTGTTTTTCTATGTTTTTTTAACAAAATTATGTTATGTTATTTCTAAAATTAAAATATTTTAAAATTATAAAAGTTGAATTTTATTGAGTTTATTGTATATAATTAGTATTTGATTGTTTTTTCTATTACAAGTATTATTTAAAGAACCGGTTATGACAGCTAGTTATTTTGATTAACCGATCCGCTTAATAACTTAACCGGTTTGAAGGTTAGGGTTCTAGATAAGCCTGCAAATGAACTGAACGTTCAGCGAATAGTTCGTAAACTGTTCAGCGGGAGTTTCGTTTATGTTCGTTCGTTTAGTAATGAACGAACACGAACAAGAAAATTTCGTTCGTTTAGTTAAACGAACGAACATAAACACAAGCCGTGTTCGTGAACGTTCGATAACGTGTTCGTTTATGTTCGTTAATGTTCGTTCGTGAACGTTCGATAATGTTTTCATTTATGTTCGTTAATGTGTTCGATTATGTTCTTAATTTTTGTATTAGTTATTTTTATGACAATTATGTCAAGTGTTTTTTATATTTATGTTACGTGTTTATTTATTTTTGATAAATTTTACGATGAAAATATTGATTTTATTCTAAAATAAATATGTGATCATTTGTATTTGTTTGTGTTTATAGACTTCTTTGTGTTCGTCATGTTCATGAACATTTGTTTGTTTTCGTTTGATTTTGTTTGTGTTCGTTTGCTTTGATATGTGTTCGTGAACAGTTCATGAACATGTTCATTTCCTTAATGAATGAACATGAACTAGAAAACCCGTGCGGTAAGTGTTCGTGAACCGTTCATGAACAAGTTTATTTTTTAACGAACGAACACGAACAAGACCTTGTTCGTGTTTGTTCAGTTCGTTTGCGGCCCTGGTTCTAGACATACTCAAACGGGACATTGGTTTATTGGGATAACTAGTTTTCACTTTTCAACAATATTGACTTTAAGTCTTTAACCTTCCAGTAAGACAGTAAGTAACGAACTAGTATGTATGGATTAACCGAATTGTGCTCCTCTAATACTGACGAACTAATGAACCCACTGACTTATGGGCTTAATTTTCAGATTTGGGCTTACATGTGTAGTGATGAAAACAAGAAAACCCACTATTTTTGCACCATAAAAAGCCCACTAATTTTACTTCTATAATTGTTAAATGGATTATGAGGTTAATGTTTGAAATTTTGAATTATAATTCACTTGATACATGTTATGGTCTTATGGTTTATGATAAGATAAGTCAGCTATTGTAGGATGATACGCGACTTTGTGGTCATGCACGTCGTCGCTCCTACAAAAATTGGTGATAATATCTCAAATTAACCTAATTGATGAAGATTTGTTACAATTGAATTTTTTTTTGGCTTTCTAACCGTATTGGTGTATGGTCAATGACATGCCTTTATGTTTTGGTGACTACAACGTGATATTGCACACATAATGGTATTATTTTTATGCTTATTGTTCACACCTTTGTTTTTTGTTAAAGAAAGACAACTTCATTCAAGTCCATTTGATAGTTTCTTTCAATTTTGTTCTTGGTTTTATTAAAAAAAAGCTTTAATGGAGTTTGATCTTCTATGAAAGATGCAATTAAAACAATGAGTGGAATAGGTATAGATGGACTTAATTAGTCAGTAGATAAATCTCAACCAAATCATTCTCATAGAGACTGCAATAATGGACAAGACAAGAATCGTCATTGTAGCAACAGTGGGTGGTGTTGGTGACCATATAAAATGTGGACGGAAGAGTGTGACAATATGTCCTTTCAAACTGACGCGTAGAATTATTTATCAGGCTCTACTTAAAACTATTCTTTTGCATTTGAGGTTCAGTCGGGTCAAATTTTAACAAATAAACAAAAGATGAGAAGCACAATTCAAAACTAGGAAGGTGACCAATTTCAATTTGTTTTAGCTAAAAAGGGAAAGAAGATGAAAAGGAAAACATAAGTGGAATTCAACTTTGGCAAAGTCATAAGAGGTACAAAATTTTAAATTGGACACGATAACCATATTGGCCCAATTCTATTTATAGCTTAAAGGACAACCCAAAGTTCTTTTTGAATAAGAGTTAAGATTTAAAGTAGCACTTGTTGTGCAAAAGTCATGGACCGACACAACTTGGACCAGACCGAAGAGAATAAAAACAGCTGAACGAAGACAAAAGACCAAACCAATAAGAAGCGGTCTGATACTGGGTTGTCGGAATTGAATCCTGTTTCGAACCAGTCTAGAATTTCAACTTTTACTCGATGTCATTCATGTTTGTGTTATTTAGCTTTGGTTGGAAAGAGGTTTAAACCGAATCAAAGTGTTTATTTTAAAATTTTGAGAGTATAGGTTAAACTGAATTCTAAAGACAAACCAAACAAAACTGATTTCAAAGAAAAGAAAAAGAAAAATTTTCAAATAACTAAACGGAAATGAAAAATTGCTATCATCATTCACAAATGTGAAACAAACAATCAATATCATGTCATATAGAATACCATATTTTATGATCAATAATCCGTAACATTAAGTCAAATTGTTATATTCTCAAATCTTTTGAATTCCAATTAAATTTTAAAATGTGTAAATAAAAAAATGTATAAAATAATTCTGTTTTTAAAGTTTTGTGCACTGTTATGATTTTTCTACGAGTTCAAAACCCATTTGAAAAACTGAATTACATGAATTCTTTTAACAGCTCTACTCTCTATTTTTATTGAAAATATTATTTTCTAAGACAAGCTGGATTGAATTTAATAAAAATTTGAAAGGCCACGATTAAGGGAACAAAGAAATAACTTTAAATAACAACAATTAGTTCGTAGTTTTTATGATTATGCAAAAGGAGTGGAGGAAGCTCAACAAAGGACGAAAGGGATTTACTCACTTCGCGGCATGGGAAGTTCTTAAAGAGCATTCAAAGTGGATGACGTTCCACTCATGAATGAAAAAAATGAAAGACTCGAATTCAAAAGAGCAAGAACAAATGAGTCGTAAACAAAGATGATAAAGCGTATGTGACGTCTTCAGAGAGGATATAGGGCTTAGGATGGTTATGGTTAGGGATTGAAAGATAGAGTCCTTTCACTATTGTAGATTTATACTTAATTTCGATCACAAGGATGATTAGAAGCTATATTGTAAAATGTACTTTTTATGTTAGTTAAATGAAATGAAAATAGAGTGTAAATCTATTATGTAAACAGTAATTTGCCTTTTTCTCTCAAACAAATTCATAAGTTTAAATTAATTGGTAATTTAATCAATTATGGCAAATAGAAATTCTATAAGAGTATACGATATGAAATGGTGAACTGTTTATTATTATTATTATAATATTATTCAACTTATTTAACACATATATAAGCCGTTCCTTTGATTTAGTTTTATTTTATCATTCAAGCATAACGTATGGAAATAATTTTGAACTTTGACTAGGTCAGTTAAAGTGTCAAATCAATATATTTTTATTTCATTCCTAGAGAAAAATCAAACCCCTTGAAATAAAACAAAAGCAAATAACATTTTCTAAGGAATCTAACAAAAACCCAGTCACAAGAACATTGAATACCGATAATAAATTCAATTTAATATAATAAATACAACTACTCCTCCATGTGTGGTTGATTACAATCATGTGTGTTGATCCCTAACAATTATGAAGTGTTATATATACACACATGTATACGTACATATATGTGTGTGGTGGGGTAGGACTAGGTTGGGGTTGTTAGAAGGTCCAAACACCTATATGATATCTTTGTGATATCGTTACATCTAGATGGAAAAATATTTTACCATGAATCCTATAGCGTGTAAGTTTAGTGGTGTTAGATGTAGTTAATAAAAGTATATTAGGTGTCCGAAGAAAAATTACAACAAAAGTTTATTATCATGTGCAGTTGGCAATAGCTTGTGGATGTCTCATTGACTTGTTCTTGCATGATGTTAACCAGAAACTGCGAATTTGAATACTCAAATTTGTTAAAAAAATCGGGACCTGTGATAAAGAACAAACTAATGAATTGATTCAACTTGAAATTGTAATCATAGTCAATGTATAGTAGACTGTCTTTATTTGTTTTATAAAGAAGAGTCGTAACTTTGTCAAAAATCTCTATAGAAACCTCATGATGCTAAAATAAATTCGAAAGGGGCTTCTTGATACTAAAATATTTTTTATTATTTAAAAGGGCAATGATTTAAATATTATGATATGTAAGTATTGATGGTTGATATGAGTATATCAAAACTTAATTTATTAAAGAAAACATTATATTTTACAAGATAACTTAATACTCAACAATAGTAGTGTGATTAGTGATAGGAATATTGACTAGTGAACATATCAAACCACTTCTATAAGTTTTAAATTTTGATTATTTCTTATACTTCTATATACTTAAACTTTTTAAAATTCTTTAAATGTAATTATTCTTATACGTATAAATCAAATTATTCCAACTCCTCAACATAGATCTCATTATATTAGAATACTAGCTTTAGTTACCCGTGTATTATACGAAAATAAGAAAGTTAAATATTAAATAACATAAAAACATAAATAAAACCAAGTGTGTTATATATTAAATAAGACATAACAATTTTCGATTATAAGGTCACAAATAAGCCTAAACATCCTTGTAAACTACATTTGTAATAACATTAGTAAATTTGGCCTCATTATCTAAAGCTAAGAGTTTCAATCCATCTTTACTTTTAACTTGTGACAAGACGATATAAAGCTGACCATGCGTAAAAATAGGCTCTTTTAAGTAGAAGCCGACTCTTGACAGAGATTGACCTTAACTTTTGTTTATTGTCATAACGAAATATACAGCCAAAGAAAACTGGTTTCTTTTAGACTTCAAAGGAATCCTTTTGACAGGTCAAATCGTAAGCTAGATATTGATTGGGTGTGAGGATATTAGTATGAAGAAATTAAGATTTGAATAATATACACTGAAAAGTTGCGTGCGATAATGAGATCAATTTCGAATTATTTTGACCATGTAATCAGATATAGGGATACAGTATTGAATCGGGTGGGATCGGGCTATGAATGATCATAATATCTCTGATTAGTTGTTGATTATTATTCATTTAATATTAACTTTAGTAAACCCTTGTATTATACGGGTTAAAAAAAATAAAATATTAAATAATAAAAATTTATGAAGTATAAAATGATATTCTAAAATAAGGTATGATTAAAATTATGTATGAGTAATAACTATAAGTAATAAGATAATGACATCAACTTTTAAACTTTTTCTTCAAAAAAAAGTTAAACATTTTTTTTTCAAAACAAACCGTATTAAAAATGTAATTTTCTAAATTTCTTATTATAACTCCTAATTTTAATTATTTTTAGTTTATATAAAATTTACTTTTTAAAAATACCAATTTTAAAATATTTTATATTTTAAAAAAGTTAGATGTTTTAGAAAAATTCTTATTTTATAAAATTTGTTTTCTAGAAATAACATTTAATAAAAAGACATCTTTCTTAATTTATTAAAAAAATTAATCTAAAAATAATTAAAAAGTATTTAATATTTTTTAATTTAGATAATTATTTAAGAGGAGAGAGAGGCGGGAAAAACAAACATAGGGGGCCTAGGAATGTGTTAAGTGTCCTCCTAAGTTACTCTTTTAATATTATATATAGATGAGTAACACCCTATCTTTTAAACTAAACTTTTAAAATTACTGTATAGATAATTCATTAACCACTTGTTCAAATTCACATGAGTTTAGCTTAAAGAATAAGTGATTATTATGCATATTGCTTCTAATCCAATTTCAAACAATCAGATACCCCAATACCCACTCAGTCACATCATGGATGTTTCTCTTACATCATCATTATCATTGATTTCTTCTTAATTCACACGAGTTCATCATCATCGACTTCTTCTAGTTGGTATACATTATTGTTTTCATGAATGGTTCATGATGTCTTTGTGAGTGCCACATTACTGTTTTTGTGAATGTTTCATGACACACCGTGGTCACATCACATATTTTTCTTACAAATTATCGTTGTCGTACAATAAGTAATTGTTTAATTTACTATACTCGTAATATCATCATTCGTTGCATGAATGATTCGTGTCTTTAGTGCATGCGCACACATATGCCTAGTGTAAAATGCTAATGAGTCAAATTTGTCTACAAATGTGATCTAAAATCGATTATTTTTCAATAATACCACCTGAATCGTAAGCAACAAACATCTATCTGGTTTGGTCTAGTCTCTAGACATATTCTGGTCTCATCTTAACTTGTTTTAAAAGACACACATCATATATAGACATCTCAGGTGATACACAAGTTTTGTATTATATTAAAAAACAAGTATAAAATAGAGAACATCCTTTGAAGTATATATTCCATTCCCACAAGTATACATGTGAACCACAATTCACACTTTTATTTCGATACCTATTATTTATTATTATTATTTTTTTTTACCATTTTAGGAGCTACAGATTCAAACTAAGTGTACTTTTTGTATAAATAGCCATCAATCACATAGTAAAGTTAAAAAGTTTTGAACTCACTTTATACATGAACAACCCTCGTTAATACACGTACCCTATTTTAAATAACAACAATAATGTCTAAATGGTATGTTTATACATTATACCCCTATACCACATACCGATTTCATTCCTTCTAGTACTCGTTTGCACATAAGGTTTGCGGGTTCCCCTAATTCCCTGCATGCATTGAGGATTCTTGTTTATGATCTTATATGGTTTTAAATTACTCGTTGGATTTCTATCATCTGAAACTTAACCTCTAAAATTGAAAAATTAAACGCATAAGTACAATTTTAATTTAAGTAATTTATACAATTATCACTTAATGCCACACATATACCTAAACCCATAAGCAATTTATATAATTAGGCTCATATTCAACCATACTTGGACATTTTTCTAACCGCCCATGTTAAATGTTTTAGGTTTCTTTGTTAGATTCATGGTCTTTTAACTATCACGAGCATCAACTAGACCCAAAGTTGAATGCACAAACACGACATGGTGGTAGAGAACGAATGTGCAACGATAACATGAGGCTACCATGACAAGCCTTAAATATAAGAATAAGTGACATAAAACAAAAGAAATCAAAAGGCTAAGTAGAAATTAACTTGAAATAAAACGTAGAATATAAGATGCTAACTTTTGGAACAATTTTTGTGACAATATTCTTCAAACCAATAATGGAAATCATGCCTTTAAACAAACGTCATATATTCTTGAATATAAAAAGCACGTTCGGTTGAAATTATGCCCACAAGGCCACAACTTTAAATCATGTCCAGGCGAGTCAAAAGCGTAAAACTAAATATCACAATTAAATAAGTCATAATTCATCAAGTCAAACTCAAAGTCAGAATTAGCGGTCGTTTGTTTGATAACAATTATTAAATTTGTCTTTTTAAGGCCAGTGATATTATTAAAATTAAAAAGACTAACAAGATGCTAGATGAATACAAGATGAATACAAGAGAGAATTAAAATATAAAATTACATCAAGCATTTCAATTTTCAATCGAAGTTGACTGTTTTTTTTCGGGTTTTTATCCACAAGAATGACAAAGTTTTTACCTCACTCCTGTTATCTCTTGCGTTCATCCACTTATTGTTAAAACAACATTGGTTTCTGACCTTCTAAATACATCAAAAAGTAGTAAAAGAAACAGCATAGATCAAATCTTTAAGGGTACCCGATAAAAACCGGAGCAAAGATGGTCCTCGATGGATTAAGCCCTATGCATTAAGCCTTCTTAGCCCCAAGTTTTCCACCCAACAATCTAATTTAATCATTTCAAATACTCAAAATAACTAATTACCGCATCTCGTTTTTTCTTTTTCTTTCTCTCTCTTTTATTAAAATTTTAGACTTTTCTAAAACCAAGATTTTTTTTAAAACATATTATTAATAAATTAAAAGTATTTTAGTTAAAAAATACACTATATATAAAATAACACTTTAACACTAATAACATTATTCAAAACAATGAACATTACACGAAATGTTTAAAACCACAGCCTTTTTAAGAAGTTAATTTTTTTTAAAATATTAGAGCAATAATATTTTATTATTATTTAATGTAATTATTTATACGTAATATCACTCATATTTATCTTAAAATATTGTTTTATAGCTCTTAACTCATCGTTGGTTAATATTTAATATGTTTTTATTCGATGCGTGTCATAAACGATACACGAGGTTATAACATAGTTTTTTGGTATATTTGATTTCCTATAATTTGATAATGACTAAAGAACACTAAGATAGTTAAATACAATTTAGTATTATTGACTAAACCTAAAAACTGTTCAAGTTCAATAAGGTTATATTTATTTTGCTACAATAGTTTCATTTTCATATCAGTTATAACTAGAAATTTAACGTCATCTATTTATTCATTTGTCTTTTTAATGCCAAAATACCCTACTATTATATAAAAGGCAAAAAAATTAAAGTAACTAATTTCTTTTAGATATATAAACCGAAAAGACCATACTTTCTCTCTTCTTTCCCCTCTCTCTTTTCGGCCCTTTCAGATCACCACACCCTTGTCGTCTTGTCGTCGCTACCACTTTCGCCTTTGTGCCATCGTCACGGCCTTGAACCACCACACCATCGACACTACCTTGAACCACATCATGCTACCATCGCTGCCTTGAACTGCCACACCGCTGTCCGCTGCATTGAACCACCACCGCTTATGTCCTTTTGTGTAGAGTCTTTTCAGCGACGTAACTAGTCCTCATCCTTGATTTCCCCACCCATACTCTATATCTTTCGTGAATGGCATTTCAACATATGTGATTTGACATATTCGGGTTTGGGGTGGAAGAAGAAAAATAAGAAAGGAATTATTTTGTAAGAAGATGCAATATTTTTTTTAATTTTTTTAAAAAGATTGAATTAAACTTATTTTTTAGTAGTGTAATTTGTTTTCTTTTAAAAGATTGAATTAAACTCATTTTTAATAGTGCGATTTGTGTGATACATAAATGAAAAAGTTCACTCCATGAGTCCCTTTTAGCATATTTTCTGCATTGCTTCCATATGACTCCCTCATTTAAGGGAATACTTTTGACTCTTTATGTGACCTCGTATGATTTGTCCTTTTTGAAAACTCAAATTCTCGGGTTTCCTCTCATATAACTAATTGATATTTAATGTTGTTTTAGCATATAAAAGTGGTAGATGGATACAAATTATATTATTTCACATTACCCTGTCCACATTTTTAAGATGCTAAACATAAAAGTAAACAAATTTATTTATTTTTAATAAATTTAATGTGGTATCAGTCATATTTTTAAATAAATTATTTTGTTTAATTTTAATTAAAAACCGGTATATGTGATATTTTATAGGTATATTAACATCATTAAAAAGACGGTAATATATACACCACTATAGTTACTATGTACATACCGACTATGTATGGTTTATGTTGTAATTATAGGTCCATACATTAATCGTACAATGTAATTCTTAGGTTTTGAGGTGGATGTTCGAATTTATGTTCTCAAGGGCATTTTATTTATTTCCAACTATAAGGTTGTTATATGAGTAGACCGTTGACTCAACTCAAATCAATAAGTGTACGAGACAGGCTGACTCGAGTGAGCATGTCAAAGTCACTTGAGTCAGCTTATGGTTCGATGAAACAACTTGCTTTTTTCAAAAAGTTTTTACAAACTTTTGTTTTGAATAAGTAGTTATATTACAAGGCTTAGACAATGTGTAAATCATCAATTTAACAAATCTCCCTATAGCTCGTACTCTGCTCAAGAATTTATACAAAACTGTGCAGAATTCAATTGCATTTAATGTAATCAAGCTTTAGCATGCTAAATTTTACAAATTATATGCCTTTTTTTACGGTAAATTTTTATTACGAAGCTAGGAAGATGCTAGAAAACAAACAAGGAAAAGCCATGAGGCGGATTACAAATTGAAATTACACCCACTCTCAATTTTTGAGTTTCTATTTTCCTTCAATGTTTGATCCATAAGAAAGAAAAAGTTTTATTTAACCTTACCTTGGAATGCTTAATTTGTTTCTAATATTTAGTGTCTTTAACTTTTCTGGTTTCAGTTTTCTCAGTCTTACCAATTAGTTTTTTAGTTTAAAATTTTTCCGGTTGAATCAAAAATGTTACCAAACTGAATTCAATATATTCAAAACCAATTCCGATGTTTAATAAAATGTGTGTTTATCAGTGTGGGTTTCGGGTTTCGGGTTTTTCGGTTCAGTTTCTTGGGTTTCGTAATAGACTAAATACATTCCTCGGTTTATACGCCGTGAATTTCTTAAAACTAAAAACCTAACTAGAAAACTAAAATAATAATTTAGTTTGGTTTCGAAAAAGGCATAATTCGGTGATTTTAAATGGCTTTTGGTTCGAACTGATTTTTTTTTAACGGCAACTTCTCAAAACCTCAATCTTTCTGTTTTGAAAACTCAAAAGATCGATCAGTTTTTACTTTTAGTTTCAATTCCAAAATAACATGACAGAAGAGAGAGCACATAAAAGGGTTAAAGTCAGGAATAGCGGCCCTCACAACTAACTGCTTTTAGCTCTATAAAGAGCCGCCTCTCCTCAGAGAGATTGTAGCAGTTATCTATTTTCTAAACTATAAACTCGTAATTTCGTAGATGATACTCGAAATCACTAGAGTGTGATCTTAGAGCGAGTATCAAAAGTGTCTGGAACCTCTGAAACCGGAACTCAGTACTGGGAATGTTAACAACTACTATATTAATATTGAAAGAGGTCACTCTCTCTTATGTAATATTATAAATGTTCTTCAGCAAGAGCCCTTTCAAATATCAAAGGCTATGTTATCATATATCGATAAAACTATCAATAATTTGTTAACGCAGGTTTATTTATGCCAAGAGCTCTATGTCATGCTAATATGAAAAGGTTGAGTGAAACCTAATGATAACCGCTATGTAGCCAAGTCAAAGTACTAGAAAGAGCACCATACATATTGCTGACACTTCTTGTTACTTGACCAAATCACAACAAACAAGAAATACTAGGAGTCACATGACATTTTTCTAACTAAAGCCAAGCTAAGCTAACGGGAGGGAAAGGCCCCGAAGCAAGGCAAAAATCGAGCATCGAAGTGAGCATATAAGAAGAAGTGCTTAAAACTAAGTAAAAGGGCGACCACCTTCAACATGAATTACTTTCTGGAAGCAGGCTATGCCGCCACACCTCCCCTGTGAAAGAGGACTACGCAGCTGATTCGGTTAATCCTAATATGATATGCAATTTCCATCTCTTCTATAATCGACACTATGAATATCGTAAGATAAGAAAGCTGCTAGCAGAGATTTTCTATTTAATCACTTCTAAAAAACTTTTGAATTCAAATCTACCTATTGTAAGCGTATGTAGTCCAAGTACATTGACAAATACACTATTTCTGTTTGCAAATTTTTTTCTTAAATTCAAATCTACCTATTGTAGGTATGTAGTCAAAGTACATTGATAAACACATAATTTTGTTCGTTGTTGACCATTTCTTCCACATAATATACGCATCAATTTGTCGTTTCATAATCAAATTCAATGTACACTTTCGCATCTAAATCGTAAGTCAGACGAATTCTAAACAAACAAAAACTCCACAACCCGAGTCAACTCAATACGGCGTGATGTGAGTCGTCCGAGTTTCGTAACTCGCCAAACACGACTTCGAGTTAACTCGGAACACCTTCACCAACTCACCGCACATCTGCCTCACCGTGCCGGAGCAATTGCTCTGCATCACCAACAACACCTTCGTCAATCCATTGCTCCTCATTGCAGCTTCCTGTGCCGTACGGTCACGTGACATGTAGCACAAGCTCCAGATCACTCCGACGCCGGACTCCGTCGCCGGAGATGACACCTTCATCAACCGCCGTACCACCGCCGGTACGCAGTGTTCATCCTCCGATATCGCCGTTCGACCTTCCGTACACGTTGATACCATCTCCAGCAGCTTCATCGCTTTCTCGATGAGCTTGCAGGAATATTCCTCGCCGGAGATGATCCTACCGGCGGTTGTTACGATGCCTAATCGATGATCTCCTTTTTCGTGTGGCGAGAGGTTGAAACGGCGATGAGAGCGGAGAAACCGGCGTCCACCGCCGCGTGATCGGCGTCGGAGTTTGTTAGACGGTGGAGCTCCGTCAATACACCGCCGTGACCGGCAATTATCCGGCGAGATTCGTCGTCGAACGCCGCGAGTGATTCCAAAACCCTAGCGGCGCTGATTCGAGCATCTAAACCGCCTCGTTGAAAAACAGAAACGAACGAGTTTAACAAACCTTCATCTGAGGCTATTAACCTAATCAAATCGTGTTTAACTTCTTTCTCAAGCAAAATCAGATCTAAACAGATCACCACCAGCTCAATCACCTCAATCTCGTCACCAATCCTCAACATCTTCACCATCAACGGCATGAATCCGTCCAATTTCGCCAACGATTCTCTGTTCTCAACCGACAATTTCGCAAAACTAACAATACTCGACAACATACCTACAGACACGCTTTCCGTACGTTCGTTGCTGATCAATTTCTTCAATGATTCAAACGCAACGTGGTGGTTGAACGAGGTGTGAGATTGAGGTCGTAAGAGGTAGGAATCGGACCACACGCGAATGAGTCGCCGGAGCGTGAGGTTTGGAACGACGTCGGTTGATTGAAGGACCTGCATGGTGGCGGGACACGTGTTGTGGCCGGAGTCGAGCCATTTTTGGATGCTGGTGCGGTCGTAGGTGACGCCGGTGCAGAGGCTCACAGGGGATTTCATGACGTCCATTGATATGGGGCATTTGAAGAAGCTGGGGACACTCAGGTACAATCCGTTGTGCTTTTCTCTAGCCATTTTTTTTTCCTTTTTTTCTTTGTTTGTGTGTGTGTGTGTGTGTGTGTGTGGAGGGGGGGGGGGGGTGAGTTACTGAATACTGAATTGTAGAGAGAGAAAGGGGGAAGGGGTGGTGGTGTTTTGAAGGGGTGGGGAGAGTCAATGGGGTGGGAGGTGACGTTGTTTGGTCAACGATTCATTGTTTTGTTGGGTGGGTGCCTCTGAAGAATACATATATATATATATATATTTAATTTGTTTATGTGAGGGTTGATATAAAAAAAAATTGTGAGGATGAAAACGTGTTTGACGTAGGGCTGTACAGTGATGAACACGGCTGGACCGGGTGGCACCGCCCTGAAACACATAGAACCAGTCTGGTTATCGGTCTTTGTTTTTATCTTGTTTGGTTAACTGGTGGTGGCGGACCCAGAATTTTTTTTCACGAGGGGCGGAAAATTTACGGGTCATTTTCGCTATCGCAATATAATATATATTTTTTCAGTCCGGTTCGAGTCAAATCGGGTCGGGTTGGTTCATTGACATAAAAATCGTTAAAATGGTTCCCAAACTCGTGAATTTGCGTATATTTATATATATCAAAAATCGTATTGAAGCAATTATACTCATGAAAGTGATGATATGTGATGTTTGAAACAATTATACTCATAAAATTGATAATATGTTCAACATGTTTGAGATCAATCTTGAAATTAATTTAAATTCAACTTGTATTATTATCAAATATATTTATCTTGATATAATTTTTTTCTTCCTACTAATTACATGATTATTTGAGAGTGAAATTTCAAAAATCCATTCGATTACAAACTCGGTTAGTGAGAAAATATGGTTCGTCGGCCTGTCAGAAGATCACCGGACCTCATTGTAGTTACGCTCCAAACAATGTATTTGAGATAATTTTGCTCTTTTTTTAGTTTCAAGAATTTAAATGGGGGGGGGGGGAGATAATTTTATGGGGGCGGTTGAGATTTTCACGTATATATAACACTGAAAAAAAAAATTAGGGTGGGCGGCTGCCCCCACTCCCTAAAGCCTAGGTACGCCAATGTTAATTGGTTTTGATCCGGTCTTTGAGTCATGAGTGGCAATTCTTGAGACGAATTCAAACCCGACACGAAAAAAAAAGTTTTAAGTTGGGAAATACTACCCTGTTTAGAAAATAGATCGAATCGGGTTGAGGGTTTGGTTGACCTGTTAACTTGTTTAATAAGATATGCTTTAAAAATTTTATTGCAAGTCTTTTAATTTTTGTATTACTATATTATTTTTATGTATTTTTCTCGGTTAGAAATTTAATTTTAAACTTAACTTTTAAACGTTATTTTAAAGTTTTTTTGAAAATTATTACAAAAAAGTATATTTTAAACTTGAAAACTATAACATCTAACATATGTAATTTTAAAGTAGTACTTCAATAATAAATTACCATTGATTATTTTGAACTTTTTAGGAAAATGGGTTAAACGTGTAAGTTTCGGTTATATGATTTTATATAGATTCAGGATAAGGTTGAAGTTTTTTTTGACCCGAATAGTCAAGTTCTGGTTTGATATTTCGACCCGTCCAGTAACGGAGCTTGAGCACTCCTATAGAGGGGGCGGGGTGCGAAATTAAATTTTAATGGGGGGGGGGGCGAACTCAATATATATAAAAAAAAATTACACTATCAAACCAAAAATTAACACTACTAACGAAAAAAAAGAACCCCCAACCCCCAGCCCCCTTATATCCTTCGCCCTTGGACCCTCTAACCTGACACGTTTAACACCCCTAGTCATGACCACTCTAGTGGTAAGCATCTCGTTTGCCGATCCGAGAAGCTGATAACTAACCCATATCGGCTTGGGAACGTCACAAAACACACAAAATCAATCAGGTTTTCAGTTTTTGTTTTTCAACCTATTCGGTTGCGTACTGACTTGTTTGGTTAAGTCGGTCTATATGTGAATATGATCAGCCCTTTTTGAGTATTTGGAAAGTCGTCGTATAATGTAATTTCAGAAAAAAATAATATATTGTATTTATGTAACTTCTTTAACGTAGTATCAAAAGAGATGATTGCTTATATAATCGTATTAGAATGAATCATATCGTATTTTGATCATTAGTTTTAACTTTATATACAAAAGAAATGCCAGATTTATAAATAATTATTAGGTTATTGGATTTTAATAATTTTAACTTTCATACATTGGCCAGGATTAATCTCATCTTAAAAAATATTTCCAGACATTCTCAACTTTAAGCTTATTTTCCTCCAACGATCCTTTACTAACTGAGAGTTAACCCCCGTTAGTTTTTTTTAATGAAATGGGGCAAACTTTGAGCTATCTTTTGACTTTTCCATCTCCCAGCCTCTATCATGTTCATTTTTGGGTGTTTAGTCCTCATCATCACCTGAAATCTATCTCCAACGAGTCAAGTGGTTTAGATCAAGATGTGAAGATTGACGGATTTTACGGTGCAAAAGTTTCAGATAAACGGACCTGATGATTGATTTCAACCTTCTGCTTAGTGTTTTGGTCATATAAGTAGTCCATATCATCAAGAAACTAAAGGTGTTAACTCTCAGTTAGTAAGAGATCGTTGGAGGAAAATAAAGTTAAAATTGGGAGTGTCTGTAAACATTTCCTGCGTTGAGATTAATCCCAACCAATAAATGAAAGTTGAGATTATTAAAATCCAATAACCCATAATTATTTACGATCTTTTGGTTTTGAAATTTACCCGAACTAATCATATTAACTTTTATTTTAATTTTCTCCTTCTAATTACTGCAAACTCTTCATGAGTATGAACATTTCCCTACGCAAAACAAATATTACTCTCAAGACTACTTTTATACGATGATCATTAAGTTTTCTAAGTGTTATTTAAAAGTTATTTAAGTTTTTTTTATCCTTTTAGATAATTCACTTTCACTAAAAATTTAAATTTCATGTAAAAGTTTTACAAATATATTTTTAATAAACAAATCAAATGAAACATATAGTAATCAAGTTTATCAACCCAAACCTGGGGCTCCGTAGTCTATCATTATACTATGCTCTTAGGTGCGTTGTCTCGAGACCCTTTAAAGGGATCTCCATTGAAACCCTAATCGCTTAGGGCTTTAATCATAAAACTAACTAGTAACGTACCCGCGCGATGCGACGTGTGCAACACTTTTCATTATGGTACTCGTCTCTGTTTAGTTTTATATTTAAAAAACTGAATTCATTCTTTTAAGCATATTGTAACAAACATGGAAAAATTGTATATAATTAAAGATACAAAGGTCTAAGTGTAAATAAGTTTAAAGTTCCACTTTTTTAGTAGCGTTAGAAAGACATAATTATCCTTATTAAATTGATTTTTTGGGTTGTACCTTGTGCTTAAAATTTACAAATCTCTTAACTTTGGCTGGAATCCTTCATTCGTATATTATAATATAGTATAGATAAGATCTTTAAATACTTAATATCATACAAAACTAGAATAAGTATGTATTTTATACCCTTCAAACTTGTGTAATATATAGTAAGATATACCTTGATCAACGACTAAATCCCATTACATTAAAATAGTTAATAGGTAGTAATCAGGACTGTGATCTACAAATTTATCAATTACAGTCATTTCATATATATTAAAAAATAAATGATATTTAAACCAGTTAACCAAACTATATGCATGTTACACAAAAGAAATTGTATTGTTTTAGAACGAATGAAGTATAATTGTATAAACGTGCATCGTGTGATGGCACTAGTTAGTGGAGGTATTTAATTAATTATTTATTCTGGAAGGTAAATGAAAGATGGTTTCCAGATGAAAGTAGGCAGAACCAATTATATATAACAATAAGTTTTTGAAATTAAAACCTTGATTTGGTTAGTAAATCTAAATGATCAAACATGCTATTTAGTAGTAATATCAAAGGAACTGATTATTGTATTTCGTCTTAGGATGCGAGGAACATCAAATTTAAAAATTAAGTATCTTCGTAGCTCGAGCTTTGGACTTTGTAGTTAAAATTATGTTTTGTGGTGTTTAATTAAAATGTTATGTAGGTGCATGTAATAAATTCACTAAAGCATCCTTTAAATCAAATGTAATGGTTAAGTAATTACAATGGTATTTGGCACTTGTTAAGGGCTTGCCGTACTTTTTAACTATCTTGTAATGGTGTTTGAGCCACCACTTGTGTCCAGGTCAATCATATTAAGCGTCTCATTTGTGTCCGCTACACCCAGTCTAAATGATGGTTGTTGCAATTCTCATTGGTAGTATTAGACTCTTTTGGGCGGTACCGATGGGGGTGGTGTTCCTACACTCCTGATCCCCTCCATCATGATCTCTCCTCTTGCGCTTCACAAATTTTCCCCTCCATCTATATAAAAATTCCGTCCATCCTGATCTCCAACCTAACATTTACCTATGCGCCCTCCATCTCGATCTCCCAGTCATGTATTGTTATGTCCATCGTAACGCAAACTACAAAGATAGATTTATAGACCTTGGTCGTTAGAACATAGCTAAGTCTAGAAGGGAGGAAACAACATAGTCCATTTTCTCACCTAGTCGGGTTCGACTTTTTACTTATGCTTGTTATGTAAATGATGAATAAAACCAAATTGTACAGTTGAAAATTCTAAGCCAAAGGACTTAAACTTTGTACAAATTGACTATAAAACCATAACAAGAAACAAAATTTAGATGATTTAATCGTTTTAAACCGAATTATGAACACTTATGAATAAACAATTTTAAAAACATAATCATTACTATATTTATTTAACAATATACATATATCCTTTTATAGTGCATGGGCGCTAATTTAGTAATCGATTAAAGTATTGAATTTAACAGTAATTTTGAGCGTGGTAATAGCTTTTTAAAACTCATAATGTCATTATTAAAGGTTTACGTGAACTTTAATTGTATGCTTAAACAAATGATTTTAGTGGGTCCCAATCGACGGGGTTAATATGGGGTCCACATGTTGAAGATGCCCATGCAACAAAAGTCAAACCCCACAGTCCCCCTTTTACTCGATCCTTAAAATAAATATTTCTTTTCATAATTTATATAGTTAAAGTTTTAAGCTTAGATTTTATATCTTCAAATTCTAAAAGTTTTCTAATCTTTATGTCTATATATAATAAAAGAAAAAAGGTTCTGTTACTTGTCTTCATTTTAAGCTAGCTAAATGTCACATGTCATCAATTTAAATACAATACGTCATGTGTCAATCATTTAGCACATCTAGTCATATTCTTGTATAGAAAACATGCGGAGCTTTTTTAAGACCCGTTTTGAAATCGGGTTGGAATATAAGTGGTTTTCGTTGTGATCCCAAACCCTAAATCGTAGCTCCTTTCTTCTCCACCGTCGAGGGCTATTTGGGTGATTCTTGCTACCGAGAGTTCTATGAAATCCTTTACATGAAGGTTTTATTTCAGGCTTGCATCTGTCTCTTTTGATTTCGCTTCATCATTTTCATTTCAATGGAATCCTTTGAACGATTTTTGCTAATGCCATTTTTAACAAATCTGATCGATAGGGTTTTTGTGATCTTAGTAGAAATCATCACACCACGGTTTTGTTTTGGATTAGCTGTTTTCTCTATTGATTTCGCTTGATCATTACATCTCTATCGTTCTTGTTTGTGAATCATGATGTCTGCCAATTGTTTGATGTTTTGCTTCAGTGAGTTTTGTTTTGGATTAATGTTTAAATGTACAAGATGAATTTGTTAGTCTCAGAAACAAGTTTATATTTATTTTTCTATGTATTCATGTGTCGTACTGATTGCTTGTTGGATTTTTTTAGGCTTGTATGAGCAAAGCACTTCGGTGAACGATTAATGGCTTTTGAGAGACATGAACTGCAATAATTGTGAACAATTGCATTACAAGGAATGTTATATAGCATCTATTGATATTCTTGCTCTGGTTGATGCAGGTAGTGATGCCCTTATCCTAGGTGTTGAGACCTTGAGAGGATTATACCCTGTTGACACGATCTACATAGTTGGTAAAATTTGTGCTGATGTAATTTATTTGTTGCCCTTTAGTTAAACACATACCATTACATATTATTTACATCTAAATCCGCTGCAATATCTGGACAATTTTAATTAGTATAAATCTTCTTTGTAGTTAAAGAAGGTATTCAATCAAGATTGATATTTCAAGAAGACTATCAGATATGTTGGAGAACCTATGTCCCACTTGGAATCTATCGTTTCCATTGCGGTATTCATCTTCTCTTTTTTAGGCTTTTATTTTTCTCGTATTTGTACTTAACATTCCCTAATTCAAGGTGACTACTGATGTTCATATTTTCTTGATCAAGGTGCGCGCTGCCATCAAAGTTAAGGCTACTATTATCATCTACTTTCATCATTATTAGAGATATTAAGCTTGGAGACATATTGACTATAAGAAAATCATATTTTGTATTTCTTAAAATTCACATTATTAGTTGATTGCTAAAAAAAAAAATACTCACATGACTAATTAATTCATTTGAAATGTGAGAACGCAAATCTTGAATCTTGTTCATTTCTCTTGATAGGTTATGAACTTCAATCATTTGCTTTCATGTATGTGTTCTTTTATGGTGAAATTCACATGTTCTTTCGGTGGCAATTTAAATGAATTTTAATTTTCTGTATAAACTTTAAGAATGAGGTACATAAAACAGATGGTCCTTGTCCTATATGTGTTTTTTAGGATATGGGTTGTGTTTTTGTAGGTGAACATGTTCATTTTATTGGAGATGATGTTGATCTTATATTTGTGTTGTTACATGATGATATTATGCTTATGGGTGCATGGTTTTTGTTGTGTTTTAAGCTGGTGATTTGTATTATTACTTATGCTATTTGCTATCCATATATTTTGTAATGGTTGCAACAGTTGATCTTTTTTCCTAGATCTTTAAATAGATCTTTAAATGATCATGATAATGAATCGAGTGTCATGGAACAATCAACCAGTAATATGTTTTGTTACTCTTTGTTGTTGGTTATCAAAAGAAGTTTTAAATGTAGTTGCACCATCTTTTTTCCCAACATTTGTAATTCCTTTTAGAAAAAGATAGTGTTAAATATAATTGCACCATGTTCATTTAAAGTTGCCGTTCAAAAAAAATGTTTATTTTAAACAGTTCTCATGTTTTAGTAGTTACTTTGATCTTATATGCTTTATGTTTCTTTTAATAAAGTCAATACTTTTTTACTCATATGTTAAACGAGGCATGCTTTTATCTTAAAGAAATATTGTTTTCGTTTAAAATGCAAAGATAGATTGTTTGGTCATTATGAGATTATGCACACTGTCAATTGTATGTCGTCGTACATGATACCGGATGCCAATAGCAATCTCTCAACTACACCAATGTTCTATACAAAGAAGTTTTCAGATACCTGTAAACATTCATTTTGTATTTATATATTATTTCAATTTTACCATGTCACTCAGTTCTATCCATATTTATTTAATTTTCACATGCTTATATATTATATGGTTATTAGTAGTATTATTAGCAATTTTATTTATCTTAAAATTACTTTCTTTCAACCCGTGTAACACACGGGACATTAGGCTAGTATAATATATCCTCAAACTTAGTGTTTGTATGCTTAAATTCAAGGTTGTTTGAGTAACTAAAGTTTCATTTAGTTTGTTAAATTAAAAACTAATCATGCAATTTTATAAGAGCGTTCAGCCATTCATAGTTAGTAGCTTAAAAACACCGAAATGTCTTTCTTTCTACCGTTGTCCGGGCTTTGCCCTTCATAACAAAAACTCGCTTAGAAATGTCTTCTTAAAAACCTCTTCTTTTCTCATCTCACATAATGTGGTTTTTTTAACAAGAAGAACGGTTTTAACTTAAAAATGCCTTCAAAACATAAAAAGGTTGCTCTAATACTTCAAATAGTAAATGAAATACATATTTCTTATTTTTTATCCACTCCAATCTCTTATTTTATTGCACACCTCTTTAGTGTTGTTTATTTTCTAATTCGTGCCAAATGAGACAAATTAGGCTTTATATGTTTAAACTTGTCTTGGGATAATATACAATTATAAATTGAGGGGGATATTAACTTGTTAAGTGTACTCTCAAAACCTTTTTTTTTTTCTGTAAATAGGTTAATATTTCTAAGCATAATTCATTTTTGTGGTTATAATTTACTCACTTTACTAATTAACATAAATTATTAATAATTATATAGATAAATTTTTAGGATTATTAAAACTATCTAAAAGTAGATTTTGGAAATCATTAATTAAAAGATATGGTAAATTAATTAAAAGGGTTAAACTAATAGTACTCAACAATTATTTTGTCAATCAATTATGACAGTGAACAGATGAAATAAAACTAAAGTATTTTGTCATCATAGAAAATAAAAGGGTTCGTGTGACTCAAAATCAATCAAATTAACTTTTTATTTTGTCATATCAATGATGACAGTGAATAGATGAAATAAATTTCAATAAGAAATAAAAGGATTGTTAATACTATAGTTTTAGAATAACCTTAACCTTTTAAACTAAAATAAAAACTACTGAAAAAAAATGTTTTAATTGATACAGAAGACTTTCAGGCCAAGTTTCGGGGTTCGCATCCGTGCGGAGGCCTTACATTTAATCATTTTGTAAACGAACATGCTATAAGAGTTAAAATGATGATTTTATTGTTATATTTTACATTTATCTTCTTTTTCCTATTGAACATTTTTAAAGAGTTGAATTCACATAATAGCATATTAGTTTGTATTTTCAGTAATATAATTTTTGCATATAAGAGCAGCGTACTTCAGTTTCGTTGTGTTTGAAGCAATGAATTATTATCCGTCTATATTATATAACAACGTATTTTGTATCGTATATAATGTTAAAATAAATGTTTGTCGTTTAATCAAAAAGCAAAAAATACATTTCTCAAATTTATTACATTTCAGATACAAACCTCATTGAAACCTCATTGAAATCACCATATAAATCTTCAAGGAATGATGCAATTCGAAGCATGTGATTTCACTTCAGGTCATAATTCCATTTTCGCTAGTTCTCTGTCATAATCTTTAAATGTCACATGTTTGACGTAAGCTGTGATTTATCTAATTCTATTGGTAGTAGATATTAAGTTTATTGATAACAAGTTCTCGTGGACACCGAAAGAAAGAAAAAAACATTGGTTGTATCTTTTCTTATAATTATTAACTCACACACTTTTAATCTTACTCTTATTCATATTTTTTTTATTATGAGACTTGAACTTTAGAACACTAAAAAGAGACATATTTTCAACACATTTTAGTAACGTCAAGAAAGAGTTGATTGTTTTACTCTCTTTTTCATATTTCTCTCTTCATTTGATTAGTTCTTGTAGACTTTATACGTAAATCTAGTAAAACATATAGATAAATTAAATTACTCATAATTATCTGTATTTGACCCTATTAAATAAAACAAATAAGGGCGATTGTTAACCGAACATACTTTATAAAGCTATTTATTTATATAAGGTAAAATTAGCATAAACCAAATAGTTGGTTGTGCGTGTGACATTAGGATTAGGCTTGTATATTTGACTTTTGACCAAACCCATTCAAACCAAACAAACCTAATCGGACACACCCATTTTTTGAATGCTCGCCTAATTTGAATTCATATCTACCACAATTTCATCTACCTTTTACAATAACAACATTTCTATAAAATAATAATAATACATTATGCATCAAAAGTAATGTATCAACATATTTTTATAAATAAGCTGGTTGTGATAAATCTTAAAGTTGTAATTACCGATAAGGTGAATTTGTTTGATTTTGTTACCGTTAACCAAATTTAATTAGTACTCGCGTGAAAAACTTTCTCTGGCTGAACAAACTATAGAGCTTGATTGCAATCGGCTGTTTTAATTTTGTCGAATATTTTCTTCTACAGTTAGTTATCGGTTTCCACTGGATAAATCATAATATAACTTATTTTACAATCTAGCAAATACCCAAACTGGTTTGAGCTTGGTCAACAAAAGTCAATAATGATGTAGCCAAACCAGTTCGGGTTTGGAAGTTGTCTTTTAATGGAAGTTTGAAAATACGGTTTAACCGGTTCGGTTCGGGTTTAAGTGACTTCAACTCTATTGTTTTAATCGATTCCTAACCGGTTTTTGCCAAACAGGTTTCAAAATATGTCCGGGTTCTAAAACCGGGTTTCTTTAGCTTTTCACACTTGAAAACAGCGGTAGTTTAGGTTTGTATTTCTCATATTATAAAAGTAAAACAATTTTCATATACTTATAATTTGTTTCAAGGTATATTTGTTGTTATAGCATTTATTATTTTTAATAATATTTTTATCTAGAATGGGTACCTCATACTTAAATACATTTGACCATCATAGTCTTGAACTTTGACCCATTTAATAAAAATAGCTATGGGCCAAAAGGTTTGGACTTCCAACTATTTAACTGTTATATATTTTGGTCCAATTTGTTTATGATTTTATGACTTTTAACACTACTTGTAGTCTTCTTCTTATCTTCTTCCCTATTTCCTTATAATTGAATAGTAGATCAAAGATTTTAAAAATGAACTCTTATTTAGAAATTATTATTTGATGTATTCAAACTGTTTGATGTGGATTTCAGTAATAAAATGTATTTTTAACGGGCATATGTGCTAATTCCTAGTCTTAAAATTGTTTATAAATTAAAAGTACTAGTACAAACTGTTGAACCGGTTTAAACAAATTGATTTCATATAGTTTGGTCGCTTTGGCTAACAGGTTTGGTTTTTCATTTTTCAAAATCAAGTTACTGATTTGAGTAGGGTATATAGTATATATGTATGTATATCTATATGTAATGTATTTCATTAAACCAAATAGAAAGAAATAATGCAAATTCAATAATAAATAATTTTTTTACAAAAGTTTGAAGTAATGTAAACAATAATCTTGAAAATAAAAATTCATATCTAAGCTGTCTGATCAAACTTTTTCAAATGGATTGGTTAGGTCGTCCAGCCTCGCCAAAACATAGTTTTGTTAATCCAAACCGTAGCTTTGCTCAGAAACTCCATCAAATCCCATCTACTAAACCGTGAACACTAAACACCCCTAATGCAAACTATTAAAACAGTTCTATGTATTTTAGTTATACCCTTTGAGTTTTCTTAGTGACAGTGAGATATTGGCGTTAGAAAACTCACGGGATTCTGATAAACTTAGCTAACTAAATGATTATATAGCACTCCACTTATGATGGGTAATTGGTCTTCAAGAGTTTAAAGTAGAAACCAATGAAAGATAAATTTAAACCTAAGATTTTTTTAGAAAATAAACGTTTACTGGTGTGTCATATTTACCCTTTGAATTTTGGCCAACGGTTATCTTATTTTCTTTGCAGTCGCTTTCCTTTCCTAGTCAATGTTGCATACTTGCATCTAGTAGGTGGACAAGCATTGTCGGAATTGTAGACTCATCTAGAACTATTTGACGAATTTGTCATTTTTTAATTTATTTTCAAAATATTCACATCAGTTAAAACTATAGAGTAAATTTGAGTTTTAATCATCGTTACACCTGTAACATATATTTAAAAATAAGATCTAAATACAAGTTTCTTTACTTCTTTATTAGCAACCGTTTCATATACACTCTAATCTATTTAATTTATTTAGTTAGACAAATTGATTTTTAATGATATAAAATAGTTCTAATGATTAATAACGATTTATACTTACAAACTGACGGGATGAATATAAACAAAATGAAAAAATCATGTCTTGGTTGTAAGCAAAGTAAAATGATATAAAATACTTCTAATGATTAATAACAATCAACAACATCAACCGGAGATTTCGAACAACCTAAGGTGATATCAAGCCATTTTTCAATAAGCCCCCATAATCTAGATGCAATCACACATGATCCGGAAACATGATTAGAAGATTCTATATCCCCGTCACGATTCTATATCCCCGTCACGATTCAGACATAACAAAGTTGGAATGTCATTTCGTTTCTTGTTCCTTCTAAAATTATGGCCGTCCAAACAACTCGCGGCTCGAAGCTCGTTCGAAATGACTCGATTTCAAACTGAACCAAGCCGGCTCGGTATGAAAACGAGGTGAACTTGGCTCGGTTTAGCTTGTTTGTTAGCTCGGCTCGGTACGGATCGGATTCGTTTACTTTTAATATATATTATTTTTATGTATATAACATGTATCAATGCATTTGCCCATTTTGCAAAAATATAATATATTCTTTTAGCTATTTTTATGTCAAAATATTAAACCATAATGTTTGTCTTTGATAGTAAAATGTGATGCTTCTATATTTTTGTATACTAGAATGAATTATTCAAACATACTTTCAATTTATTTACTAAAAAACATATTACTAAATGTTATGTAGTTTTGCGGGTTTTGTTTGTTCAATTTAGGTAATGATGAAGTTATTTGTATTTTGTTGAAGTTGGACTTAGTTTCTTTAAATTAATTTATATTTTGTGAAAATTGATATAAACCGGTTATGAGTTATGTATATGTTGAATTTATTTTGTATTTGGTTTTTTAAATTATGTATCAAAACGAGTCGAGCCGAGTTCGAGCTTGTCTTGACTTGGCTCGGTTAGACTCGTGAACAACCCTATCTAAAACCGCACGCTTCTCCCCATCCAAAGCATAACCTTCACCCGCAAAGATTCAAGATTGTCTACGAACCTCCATCTCCATTTTTGTAAAAGAGCATAACTACAATCCATGTAAAAAATACGTGAACTGGAAGTTTATGTGACTTGCAACACAAAAATCTTGCAAAATTCTCCACTTCTTGTTGGTCCACATTAACACCCATTACATTGGATTCTAAGAGATTGATTTTCAGCCTACAAACAAGAAAAGCAATAGAACATTCTCACAATATTTTGTATGTTATGCAAAGACCATTCATCCATAATTAATGCATCATCAACAAAAAAATAAATGAGAGATATCAAGACCACCCTACCCCAAGCGATCACCCTTAAACATACCCGCCAAGACCATGTCCTGGATCGCCAGGTGAAGACCCTCCATTGCGACAATAAGTAAAAAGAGGTGAAAGCGGATCACCGTGTCTCAACCCTCTTTCAATCTGGAATTCCTTAAAAGAACTTCCATTAATCAAAATAGACCACCTCCCCAACTCGAAGCAAGCATAAACTTTATCCACTTGCCCCCAAAGCCCATAAAAAACATGACTTTAATCAAATACTCTCAACTCAAAAAAAAATTTCATAAGCCTTTTGAAAATGTAAAGTTGTATTGATATATAAAGAGGATTGCATTTTACAACAAAAGTAAAAGTTGATGGTATCATTCATCAACTTCATAGATAATTATTGACTACAAATTAAAAAATCCAAATTGTCTTGTTAGGGGCAAATCAAGTATGTTTAGCCAAATTATTGTTTTAAGAATGTATTGTTTAAATCAATTTTTTAAAAAGGATAACTTTTATAGAATGATCAAATTTTGAAAATATTTTAATTAGGTGACTAAAGTTTAATAAATGTTCCAATCAAATCATTTATTTTTCATGTTTTATTAAAATTTAATGTTTTAACATGTTTTTAGTATGTTTTTCTTTTGTTTCAGTTAGAAAATATTTTTTATTTATTTTTGATGCCAACATAAGGTGGTGAGATGGATTTTAAGTTTTTTAATTTTTAATATAACTAACATGTTTTTTTTAATTCGAAATACAATTACACATATAGACCCGACCCTCACATCTCCTTCATTTCTTTTTTAACACAAAAATTCCGATGATAATTCTATTTAATGGTTTGGCAATCCAATTTGAACAAAATTTGCATGAATGACCTAATTAAAATATTTTTAAAACTTAATTATCATTCTATGATATTTTCTCTTCTTTAAATGCTTATATTTAAAAACCAAAAAACTGATTTTATAACCAGCTCTATCTATTTTATTTAACAAGGAGACGATTTTATATATCAATAAAATTTTCCCTGTATCATCAATCATGTGCCAGACATGAATAGAAATAGGCGGGTCAATGTGATAGAAACTTAAAAATTCGATTAATTATTCTAAAAAACAGTGGATAGTTGGACTGATTCGAGATAGGCAGATCTCCAAGTACAAAAACAAAATGATCAAAACACTAGACAAAGAAAAAGATACGATTATAGGCCTATTTATTCTAGTGGATTGCTGGAAGTTTCAGCTTTATTTTAACATTTGGAATCGATGCTGAAATTAGACATGGAGGTAATTTGAGATAATTACTTAAATTAGGTAGAGAGGTAATTGTGCATATGATTGAAAGGATCAATTTGTAACCCATTTGAGATTGTAGCTATTCCATTGATCCTTTCATTTTGGTTCTTATCATTACTTCCCGCCTGGTAAAACGACTTGTCCTCAAGTCGATTAAGCAAAAACGGACCTGTCCCAATCATCAATCGTTCCTCAAATGGTTCGATGGCGAGGTGGTGGCAGGTAGCAGAGTTGTAAGCTTCTGGTTGCAGGCCTTGCAGCTTATATTCTTGACCATTGACAGTGAATATCATAAAATTTTTAGCCCAATTTGCTTGAACTGTATTTAGGGTAGCCAACCATTGAATGCCTAGTACCATATCAGCACCTCCTAGGGCGAATGGATAGAAGTCTTGTTTGATGAGGAGGTTTGATAATTTCAACAAGACATCCTTGCATATCCGGTTGCATTGGATGACATTTCCATCTCCTATTTGGACACCGAAGGGTGTGATCAGCTGGGAGATTATCTGTAGGTCGTTTACCAGCTTATTCGAAATAAAATTATGGGTTGACCCACTATCAATCAACACTAGCACCTTAGTTGTACCTATAACTCCTTGAAGCTTCATTGTAGTTGGTGTAGACTGACCAAAGAAAGCGTGAAGGCTGATCTCAGCCATTTCACTTGAGTTATTCTGCTCGTTTATTGCTGTTGTTTCCTCTCCTACATCAGCGATCTCTAAGACTTTGAAAGTTCCTGATTTACAGCGATGTCTGGGACCGAATTTCTCCCCACATCAAAAGCACAACCCTTTTGTGAACCGGGACTGTTTCTCCTCATTAGAAATGCGAAGAGGGGAAATGTATGAAGGGGTTTCAGTTGGGATATTGCTGGTTGAAGAAGTAATAGCCGACGAAGAGGTTTTGGCGGTGGCAGTGGGTTTTGAATTCTGCCCAAATCGGTTGTAACCTGCCTTTGATTCGACTTTTAATGCTAAACTCATAGCACTATAAACCGAACGGGGTTTGTGGATTCGAACATCCGCCCTTAGTTCTTCCTTCAACCCATTTAAGAATACTCCCAACAGGCAGTGTTCGGGCCAGTTTGAAACCCGAGATGATCTTTTAACAAACTCCTGCCTATACTCTTGGACTGACCCGCTTTGTTTAATGCTACATAAGTACTCATCAGGATTTTGGAGTTCTGCAGGGCCAAAGTTTTTTGTGAGGGCATTGACCAATTCTTCCCAAAAGGTAATTAACCGATCTACAGAAAGCCATGAATAGAAATCTAGTGCGTCTCCTTCCAAGTGCATTGAAGCAACATCAACTTTCTCCTCATCAGGAATATCGTGGTATCGAAAGAACTTTTCAGCCTTTAAAATCCAGCCGTGCGGGTCATCGCTTCTGAAGGTGGGAAAAATAATTTTTGTAGAAGGCCTAAACCGGTGATTGTGCCTCCAGGAGCTTTCCCCCTCTTCGTACTGCTCGAACCTTCCATCGTCATAGCGGCTAAATCGACTGCGTGGTTTCTGTTTAGGATTGGCTTGTGATTTAAGCGTTGCGACATCATCTTTCAAGCTTTCAAAAGACTCCAATCGTGAGGCAATGGCTGCAAGTTGTGCAGCAATCGTATCAGGATTAGATCCCTCTTCTAGTTAAGTATTGTTGCTTCGGGTCTGCACCATCGTGACCCCGGCAACGAAACCAATGATAGAAACTTGAAAATTCGATTAATTGAAATCTAAAAAACAATGGATAGTTGGCTTGATTCGAGATAGGCAGGTCTCCAAATACAAGAACAAAATAATCAAAACACTAGACAAAGAAAAATATATGACTATAGGCCTATTTATTCTACTGGATTGCTGGAAGATTCAGTTTTATTTTAACCTTTGAAATAGATGTTGAAATTAGACATGGAGGTAATTTGGGATAATTACTTAAATTAGGTAGGGAGGTAATTGTGCATAGAGGTGGGCAAAAAAACCGGGTTCGGACCCGACCCGGTGGACCCGACCCAGAACCGGGTACGGGTACGACCCGGTATAGTTGAACCCGGTTTGTACCCGGAAAAAACCCGTAGGGTTGGAACCGGGTATTAGTTTCTAGATTTTCTTAGAACCCAACCCGAACCCGACCCGACCCGGAACCGGTTAAACCCGGGTTGGACCCGGTTTTTACCCCTTTTTTTTTTTTTTTTAAAGTAGCCGTTGGGATCGATTTTTGGCATTTTTTTGTCACTTTTAGGCTTATAAGTTAGTATAAATAGGTGTAGGTTGATATGGTTTAGTACCCAAGTCTCAAACGCAAAAAATACCCTCGTTTACTCTCGTTTTACACGTTCACTTTCTTCAATCTTGATATGGCTCACTCACAATCTTCCGTTGGTCAAGGTTCGTCCAACGCTCCAACCGTCGTTCGTGTCATTCAAGAAAAGAAAAAAAAAAAAAAAAAAAGAAAAAACCCGGTTGGACCCGGGTTCATACCCTACCCGAACCCGACCCTACCCTACCCGAATATACCGGGTAGGGTTTTTATGCTACTGAACCCGACCCGGGTTCGTACCCGGGTTCACCAATACCCGGGTACAAAAAAACCCGGTTGGGCCAAACCCGGGTTGTACCCGGTTTTCGGGTCCGGCCCAAACCCGAAATGCCCATCTCTAATTGTGCATATGATTGAGAGGATCAATTTGTAACCCATTTGAGATTGTAGCTATTCCATTGATCCTTCCATTTTGGTTCTTATCACAATGTGTCTGACCCGCTCATTTAGCCACCTCTCGAAAACAATCTACATTGGAAGAAAATAGATCCAACAATAGGTGAAAACATAATCCTATAAATAATCGAACTTATGTACACTACATCACAAAAAAACACCAGATGAAATTGAATTTGAATCCTCTAATATATAGATAAATCACAAATCAAAAATAGAAACCGAAAGAAAAATAAAGGAGAGATGGTATTTTAGTACTGGGGAGGTGGTGGTAGAGACTGGGCGGACTGTTGTGCGGTTTGGGTAGAGACTGATGATTTATCTAACCCGCGAACATTATATCTTTCATAAACATTTTCACGGTTTTCTGACCACCATGTCTCAGCTTGGTGTTCACCAAATCTCCTACGACTGCAGATATAAACACGATTTTAGCTATTTAATATTTATTATTTTATCGAGTTTGAATATATAGGGATTAATATTGCATTATCTCAGCTTAATTAGCAACAAGTTGGCAATTTTGACCCATTTTATTATAAATGGACTGATCCGGGTCATGTTTTATCTCAAACAAGTTATTATGCGGGTGATATAAAATTTAAAAAGACGTTATACTACAACGATAATGTCAAATGGGTCATAATTAAAGAAGTAGTAGTCTCTTAAAGTGTATTTTCAATTCATAAAACCTCTTAAATCATTCAACAAAAAAAAGTTATCATTGAAATAATAATACCTGAAGCGAACTCTTTTGAGATCTCTGGTTCCATCGCGTAAAGCCACAAGTGTTATATAGACACCGGGCTCATACTGTTCAATCCATTCAGCCTCAACATGATCAGGGGCATTATAAGTATTATTACCACTATTTGCAGCTGGATTTCTAGTTTTGAACCCATTACTCTCCCCTTCTCGTGAGCCAACATTATACTTGTTTCCCAAGTCTGCCCCTACACTACCATTAAGAGATCTAGCATCATCATTCTCGTTTGAAACCCGTAGTGATTCCTTAGTTTCAGTGAATCCAGTGTGTGTTTCAGTCGGGCCCAATGCAGAAGCTGCTGATGTGTCAACTGGAGAGGTCACATATGACGTGTTGTCTAGGTTTGATTTTGAATGATCATCACCATTTGTTACAGGATTTTGAATAATGGAACTGGATTCCAGACTGTTTGGTATCTTGATGCTATCAAGGTCATAGGATCCAGGTGGCAATCTTTCGGCGATGTCTTTAAGCTGCAGTATATGATGATCAACCTTAATTTAATTTACACATTATCATGATGTGGAAGTAATAAACCTTAGTATATGATAGTAAGGTAGAAGTTCATGCTCTTAATATAGTGAAACGCCTTGAATAATTTCCTAGCATAGTTTTTTTATGAGTTTTCCTAAATCACTAATGATACACATATAAATTATAGCATTCTGAACTATCTACATTACTTGTTAAATGATTAACATAAAATTAAAATTATTTCCTACAAAGCCTTACAAAGATCTCATTAAGAGCATTCACATCCCATTCCGTATTTCTATCCTTAAAATTGCACTAAAAACCACTAATTTTTCTCTCCTCCACTCACAACCACTCAAAACCATTCCATATAATTTAAGGATTCCACTTACACATTTTTAAGGAACGGGATGTGAATGCTCTAAGACCTTTAAAATGAGTCCAATACTGAATGTTGTATGTCATATAACATTTAAATTGTTTCTTACAAGATATCCTTACAAAGATCTCACTAAGACCTTTAAAATGAGTCCCATTTGAATGTTGTATATCATATAGCTTTATATGTTTATTTTTTATGTTAAGCCCTTAATATTCAAACAAACCACATTATATGTTATATATTTAACACATTAATATGACTTCTTTCATGCAAAATACAAGTATATAGTTACGAAGATTTCATTGAGACATTCAAATTCATTGACTATGATATTTATTTTATATTCAATTTTGATTTATAATTCTTATAAATAAGGGTTATAAATAAGTATTCAACGTAGTAACAGTTTAAAATGAATATGGAAAATATGTCATGCTAATTTACTTATAAATATAAAAAAAGTATTATTTTAAACACATTGGAATTGGTCAGATATTTGTACTAAAAGAAATTACTTTCATTTACAGTTCAAGTTCCAGTGTCATATTACTTTAAGTAAGAACAAAGTACATATTCAACCTTACTAATTCTATTGTTTGTCTTTAATCTGTTATATGAGATCATAATCTGTCATATGGTTATAGTCTCTTTTAACAAATACACAGCAAAAGCTAATAAATTATGAACAAAGTTAGCAATATCAAGCAAACCGATAACTGGTGGATTAAAAAAAGCAAAATCTATGTTGAAAAATTATACAAAATCATCTTAGGTTATATATGTTACTTAGAAGAAAAACTCTACACTTTCCTTTAAATATGAGTTGTAGAATCTTAAAACCAGGAAGTGTACTTTCGAGAGTCCAAAGCTAAATATTGAAATAAATAAAAATGCAATAGTTTGTATTTAATAATTGTAAATACAGACATAAAAACAAATGTATACATATTACGTATTTTGTTAAAAGGTCGTAATGAGGTCTCTGTAACACCATATTTGGAATAAAAGTACTTATATTTGTATGTCAAATGTTTGACAAATAATGTGGATTATTCTAAACATCACAAGGGTTTAGAATAAAATAATATAAAGAAGTGTAAAGTGAAGTCACTTTTAAGTTTTAACTTTATTAAGTTTATATTATATTTAAAATGTTTGATCTATTAATTACGTATCACACATCTATAACCATGATTAATAGTTATCATATTAAATACTGGACATATCTCACAGGCATTACTAAGATCTTTAAAATGATGTGAACTTATTTATATATGTATGTTGTATACTCAATATGTATAATGAAGCAATCTGGCCTCTCCCCGAACCCTAGGCAAAGCGGGAGCTAAGTCAAGCGTCCGATACACCCTATGTCATATGCTCAATATATAATATAGATAGTTTAAAATGCAAGGGTTTACAAATATAATTATAAAAAGGGAAAGTATAAGAGTGAAACATTTAAAATATAAATTAGCATTTTCGCATTGGTATGCGAAATCAATATAATAAAGAAGAATTTCTCTATCCCTAGATCAACCATGAAAAGGTAAATAAGTGGCATAAACAACCGAGACTATAATCTTACGAGGTATAATGTAACTCCAAGAATCCCTTTTGTTTTCAGAAATCAAGAAGTCAAATTTCCAAGAAATCTTAGTTTTCAAAAACCAAAAAGTCAAAGAAATCCACATCATGGTATTTTGACTAATAGTTTTACTGAAAAGCATGATCCATTAAATAATTGACATAGAATTACCTGTGAGGTAAGAGATTTGATCACATCTTTTGCAGCTGTAAATTTCGCAGACTCATCTGCAGCCAATACCATTGCTTCCTGAGCTTGTTTTCTTGATTTTTTAAGCTCTGCTTCTTGAATTTCATATTTATGTCTCAAACTGTCAACCTAAACAATATATCCACATAAAAACTTAATAGCATCACAAAACTAAACAACATATTATAGCCTAGTGTCCTGGTTACTTAATGGGTCGACTAGTGTTTAAACAAGCTATAAAGAAAACGAGTCGAAAGTCGCCCAAAGTTGAAAAGGTTGAAACTATTTATAAAAAAGTTGAAATTTATGGACAAAAACTGTTTGTCAACATGGCTCGTTTTGACCAGCCAGACTGCTTATGTTATCCACATCTACATTCCCTTCTAAAGATTTTGAGATCTACCTGACCACGTAGTTTAAGAACTTCTTGATTCAAGAGATCATTCACTTTCTTTAAACTATCAGCAACATTTTTGGAGAAAGAAAGCCCAGAAGTTGTAGGAATGGGTGTTGCGGAACGTGGTGGGCTCGATTTTCTGGAAAGAGGTGAAACAGGCCTGGACCCGGCAACAGACTGAGTCACGATAGGTTTCGGCACCATATAACGAAAATCACTGCCAGTAGCCAACACAACATCATTAAGCTGTAACAAATTACTCGTTTGTGAAGAACGACCTGCTGCAAATACATCGGCTTTTTTCCCTTGTCGGGCAGCTTTATTATCCAACAGTTTAATTAAATCTTGATTTGATGGTAATCCAGATTTTGCTAATCTGACTTCCGATTTATCTAATCTATCTTTATTTTCAGCAGAAAGCCGAGGCATAACATTCCGCCTGTTAATAACACCAGTTTCAGCTAACTTACTTAACTTAACAAAACACGAATCACACACACGGTGCGGTTTGCTTGGATTAGGGGCTAAAGCTGCTCTTAAAGCTTTTCTTGAACTACAAGAATGACAGTGCACAAGCCCACAGTTATAACAGTTGTGCCTTTTTCTAGTGAACCCGAAAGCTTGTCTGCAAGATGCACATTGAGATTGTTCGGTGCCTGAAACCCATTTGTGTAGACATATTGCTGAGGTGTAATTTGACCCACAAGCTATAAATTTCACATGTCGGTCTTTTAAAGATTCAACTAATGTTGGTGTTTTACGGTCTTCGACATCTCCATGCCCTAACCGTCCATTAGCACCTTTTCCCCATGTGTAAACCTCGTTTCTTGATGTTAAAACTGCCACATGGTAGTCACCACAAGCAATTTCTTCAACGGACTCGGCGGATAATTTATCTTCTACTAAACACGGTAATTTTCCATCACATTGAGGATTTCCAAGTTGACCATAAACCGTACTTCCCATGGTGAAAACATGTCGTGATGTAGTCAAACCCACGGTTAAACTATGCCCGCAAGCGACTTTGTGGAAATTGTACTCGATTAGCGATGGGACACATGTCGGTTTGAGCCGCAGCTCACGGTCTCCATGACCTAAACGATTTTTATCACCATCACCCCAAGTAAATAGCTTTCCAGATGAAACTCCCGAACTAGAGCGTGTTACTATTACTTCAACTACAGCCGCTGTGTGCCATACTCCACATGCAACTGCAATTGTTCTTAACCCTGATAAAGATTCTACTTCTTTTGGGCAGGTGACGCTTTCCCGATCACCATGACCTAGAACACCAAAAGTCCCGTCACCAAATGTAAAAAGTTGTCCAGTTGATGTTATTAAAGCGGTATGCCATGGCCCACAACTGACTGATGCAACTTTAAGTCCCTCGAGCGATTTGGTGATCCGTTTTGGGACCCACTGACTGACATTTTTACCATGCCCAAGAAGCCCAGCGTTGTGGGTCCCGTCTCCCCACGTGTAAAGCTCACCCGACATTGTGACAGCACAAGTATGGAACTCGCCACATGCGACAAAATCGACATTGCAAACAGATAATGACTCGACTAGACAAGGGGTCATAACGTCTTTTTCAAACCCATGACCAAGCCTACCACCTGATTCCTCACCCCATGTAAATACTTCACCTTGCCTAGTCACAAGGGCTGCATGTCTCACCCCACATGATATATGATTTACATCTAAAACGACATTTGTTTCTATCGGTTTGGGTAGAAGTATATCAGTTCTTCTTGTGGTTACAGAATTAAAATTTCTATCAGGACCCACTTTGATAATACTATCAGATATTACTTCACCCCATATATACACGTCTCCTAATGCATCATAATCATCTTGGGCTGATCCGTGACTGGATGTACTTGGTTGACTAGAAACACTAACCCGAGAAACATCTGACCCAAATCCTTTGACATGCATAGTTGTTTGGTCAAAAGGTGCATTTGACTTTTCGAAATTGGAAGGATTTTCTAGACGATAATTCATTGGGGAAGTATTTGAATTTGAGCTAATAGAAATGTCTGAAGAACTTAAATCTCGTGATGCACTAATGGAGCTGTCACTTGCACTGTTTGATGTTATATCTTTATTATCCTGATATAAATTGTTCAACACAAAAAATGAGACAAAATATAGCAAGAAAGTGTATTCTATCATGAAGATAATAAAATATAATCTTTTTAAAGGATCCACTTAAACTTACATCCAAATAGAGGCCACCTTCACTCCATCCATCAATTTTAGAGCGCCCTCCTTGTTTAGAGGAAATCAGTGCTTTGAGGCCTGCAATCCACACTTCAGCCTCAACTTTGTCCTTGCAGATCTATCAAAGAACAAACAATTCAAAGAAATAAATTTACCTAAGTTAGAATCTGCTTGTATTTATTGATATTAAAAGAACATTACTCACCAAATCAAGAGACCGCTTCCCGTTGTTATATATGAGAGAAAATGAAAGATACTCCTTGTCAGGACGTAGAAAACGCCGGAAGACAGCCTAGTAGACATTTAAAAGGGAAACATCAAATGTAATATTTGTTGAAAAAAAAAAACAGGTGTGTGTGTGGTTATGCAGAGGAATGAAGAGAACATATGCATAGATGATAATGAAGGATCATAGATGCTTACAGTTCTTTGTCCAGGGATAATTCTAGAGACCAGGGCTAATTTCAGGCTCTTTTCCCCACTGCTGGAAATCCAAATTAAAGATGATTCATCCTGTGTATATTCAAATTATAGGTTAATCAAATGACACTAGATAAAATAGCAAGTTTTGATTTTGGCAGAAATTGCTACTTGCTTCCATAGATACATTTTGGCAGTTGGCACTATGGTTCTTTGTTATAATAAATACACACATATATACTTTTTCAGTTTTTTGCAAGTGGTGAACTGATTGTTTTTCTTTAGTGTGCTCTTTTGTAAGGGTACAAGACATCATCATGAGTTGCAAGAAGCAAAAAAGGAAACTTTATGCAAGAATGAGTCAATGAATCTAGCTTGATAACTCACATGAGAGAGTCTAAACGGACAAAATTTGGGCTTCCCTTTGCGGCCATATTTAAGTAGATGTGTGCCCTTCTTCAGAGCAATTAATGCCTGCAAAAGGCAGAAAAAGTATTTAAGAACAACAATAATGCTGGCTGCAATATCTATCAAATAGAAACCGCGCATCAAGCTACAGTATCCAATAAACTTTTAGGAGAATTGTGCCATCATTTGACCCTTTTCCGTATGATTACATACAAATGATAAGATGTATGGTGTACCGCATATGTACATTTCAAAATTTAGTATAGAGTTCATATGCATACTTCCTATGTACACAAGATGAAGTGAAACCAGAGATTCATCTTGAAGAACCACCATAATAAGTTCGGCATCCCATGCCCTAATAGAATTTCAACTGGCTCTTGTGCAAACATGCATTCAAACAAATAACTTCTCAACTATCGGCAATCAGACAATGTAAGTTTTGTAACCAACACATATGTGTAACTGTGCAAATTATATTGTAACTTATCAATGATGTAAAAGTGTAAAACCATCCCATACCCCATATATGTACTAGTAAATCCAATTAAAGCCCAAAACAGCATCCACAACAGCAATTTCATTGGGAGATAAACAATATGTTTCCCCCCCATCCCCAAGGATAATACCAAATACCATTGAGTTATCCCCCAAATTTCAACTACAGTACAAAACACACCAACAGAAGACACTAAACTCCACAATTGCATCAACACATATTACCACACAAAAAACGCAAATTCGTTTCTAATTTGCTAGTACTACATAAAAATAGATAATACATTCGATCAATTGATTCAATTCAAACCTAACAAGATCTCATCTTATTTCACAGTATAACGCAAACAACATATCAAAGGCTAAACATATATACCTGCTCAGTGTCACGGTGGGCGTTACCGGAACTAACAAGATCTGCCATTCCATGTGACAGATTCACCGGACCACCACCATACGCCGACGCAATCTCCGTTCATCATCAACGACGAGCACACTTCGTCGTCCGCACACTACCATCAACCTTCAACTTCACATCCAACTTCAAACCCTCAAAACACCAACAATTCTCCTCACAACACTGTAAAACAAACAAAATAGCCCTCTAAAACTCTACAAATCACCACTTCCGCCCCTCAGATCTGTACACTGTGCCTGTAATCCCTTAGGGTTGAACAATTTGGAGTTTTGTTCGGAGATTTTGGCAGTTGATTGACTAGAGGAGAAATTGGGGGATAAAGATGTTTAGCGACGGTTTCCGGTGAAGATGAAGGAAGATTGTCGGAGAGTATTAGCGACGGTTCCGACGTGTGACGAGTGAATTGACGACGGAAGGGGTGATATCGGGATCGAAAAATGGATTGAAGAATGTGGTGTCGTCGGAGTAATAATCAGAGTCAAATATATGGCAGAAGAAAGAATATTTTTCTTGCTGTTTGGCGGAGTTAATGGTAGATTATTAGTTTAATTTTCTGTTTTATACTATTGATTAAAGCTGTAACCTAGTGTATTAGTATTGGCAGGTATATACTTTTGCTTCGCAACGGTTTGATTTTAACATGTCGTAAAGGTATGTTTATAAATGTAGAGAGAGAGACTAATATTTTGTTGTGAAATCGTACGTTCAGAAATACAAAAGCTTGTAATTGAAAAAAAGGGTGTCGTAAGGCTAACGGGATGTTGAAGGACACGGATACTTGTAGATTAAAAAATAAACATGTTATAAGATATGTTTGGATTTTTAAGAGAAATCTATCTGAGCGACGACCACAAGAGTTGAACATAATTAGATAATTAAAATGAAAAGGCTCAAATGAAATATATTTTAAACTAAAAGAGAATATTTAGATTTGAAAAAAAGAAATTATGCTAAAAGACGAAATAGATTAAGGGACCGCTATCTGTATCCCAGTCGGGACCGCACCCACAACTCTCTTATAAAGAAACTTATTACTAAGAAAACCATTTTGTTCAATTCTGAAAATCTGCTCACAATGAGATTTGAACCCTTAATCTCCTAATATTTACATATAATAAATATCTAATCTTAACAAATTGTGCTAACGATCGTTAATACCTTGATGCTTCGGATATCAAGTATGGCGATCTTTCTTGGAATTTGTAGTAGTTTTCCTCGGAGCACGCGTGAGTATAAAAAATATAAAAGTGACGAAAGTTGTCTCCTGTTTATCGGTAATCTTCGCAGAATTTTGGGATGGCGAGCTACGGAGATTTGTAGGTGAGCGACCAAAGTATTATCAATGATGAACGTGAAGGGGCCCCATCTGTAATAAACTAAAAGTAAGTGGGGTGTATGTGTAACCTTACATGAGGATGCTCAAGAAACACTATTCGATTCAATGCATCCTCTCCCCTTTTCCTTTGTATAAATCAAAATTATGATAAAAGATGTAGCTATGTTATAATAAAATTTGCACCTCAAAAAGTATTACTAACTTATATATTTGTTATGTTTTGTGTTATTATATGTGCTAAATGCTTGAACTTGCCTTAAATTTTAAGAAGGATCACAATTATCAACATACATATTGTCGAGCGTATTATTGTGTAAGCAACGACAATTGGTCACTTTTCAAATGATATAATAATCGACTGAGTGATTGTATTCACCTTGATTAGCTCGTTTGATGATCTAACGTTTCGTCACAAAATGGTTTTCGGTTGTTATACAACTTGTTAGACTAATATAAGACATAATATTGTATCGACCTGACGTGGGAATTAAGAGTCTAAGTTACGGAGCATTGTGTTTAATAAGCTTAATTTTCCTCTCAAGTAATGTGAACGGCAACTATAAGCAAGTTGGATTTCAAGTAAAATGTGAACATATGTTTCCCATGAGGCATTAGGATAGCTTGCGAGTATTAGAGTTTGTTTGCATGATATACTATGATAGTATGATGTTGGTATCAACATTGATAATTGTTAATACTTTAGAATAGGCTTGTTAGTTGGATACTTATCTACGTGGATATAATGATCCATTTTGAAATTGACACCGCCATTTAAAATCATCTATGTTGTTCGTTTATTACAAATCATTGAAGCGACACATATAAATCAATTGGGTTTGAGTGGACCGAACAAAATCAAAGAAACCTCGTCTCTTTTTTGGCTTGACCAAATGTACCCGAGGAGCCAAATCAGTCAACCATCGATCTCACTTTTAGAACATAACCAATACTATAGTTAGAGAAGAGAAAATAAAAAGAAAACAGGTGAAAATAACAATAACCATTTTTATAAGTAATTAAATACTTTGCATGATTTGGAGGTAATGATTACAAGAGCTCTTGCCATCATGACATGTGTGATTAGTGGGACTCCATCACACATATAAATCCCCATTTTGTAGCTTTATTAGTTTCATTTGCTTTTAGGTTTATATTATATAAAATTAGTTTCTATATGTCTATAGGGTGGTTTAAGGTTTTATACCTTCACATACATGAATTTTGAAAATATATTGATATAATGATCTGATTTATATTTACTAGAAGCCAGAGGTTTACATATACTTAGTTGCCAATGCCCAATTGTCTTATAATAAGAGACATTTATTGATTATTCAGACTTGTTTCAATATACTTCAAACCAAGTGATACGTCATGGGGTCTTTAATCGGCTATGAACCACAGTTGATAAGGACGTGATTGCATTCTGATCACACACCAATAAAATTGTAAAAGCCCAACCAATCAACATATTCACTACTTATATTAGGTATTCATTCTCAGGCTTACAACTCTTAAAGTTCCTAAAGTCAATGCACACATTAAGCTTGTTCTTTTAGTTAATGATAATAAATTGGACAATCATCCAACACATCATGGTGAATCCATCATCTTTTGTTTGGAGTGCCAAAATGTTAAGTTTGATATTGTGTGATATATAACATTTTGAATCTAAGTTATGTCGCAACCATCAATCATAAAAATCCAATTATAATACCATATCATCAATTTTTTTTTCATTATGAACACATATATAAACCATGATCATCCCTCGATTTGTCTACTAATCTTTCTCCATGTCTTAGAAACTGATTACTGTAAATCATAGTCCATATTATAGCTATCAAGTAGTGGTGAGCTTTAATGTTCATTAAACCTTTCAAGAATTAAAGTTTAAATTTTTTTATAACAACTAAGACAAAATATCACAGTTCATAATCCATGTGATTAACAATACAAACTGACAATACAACACATAACATTTAAATGTTGACCTAAAATTTGAAAGATGGGATAATTGTTAAGATCTCCACACAAACAATTTAAGTATTCACAAACGATCCACCAATTGATATCCTCGCGAAATCTTAACCAACATTTATTCTCTAAAAACATACCTTTAAATCCACAATGATTTGAATTTATGAAACCATGATAGGTTTGTTTCAAATCTTCATGATCTAATACAATGGTAACAATATAATCGCTAACAAATAAATTTACACAATATCGTGTTTGACAAATAAGGACACAAGATTGATGTTTTGAGTTTTGAAAAGAAGAAATTGTTTTCGTATCGTTGAATTGACAAGCATTAAAATTTAAACGTCTTATACATTTTGATACAAAAATAATATTTTTTTATGTAAAACAAGAAATTACGTAGGGTTTTAAAGATATTAATAAGTCTTCATTATTTTTGTTGATAACAATTTGCATATACCAAATTTTATCAAGCCCATACGGTCTAACCATCAACTAGTTGGTTTGCGAGTTGCGAACCCTAACCCACGAACCTCTCGAGTCGCCGTCGATCCCAACTTCTTCTCCGGTGCACCGGTTTCCAATATTGCCTCCGGAAACAATATCTGATCCACTGATTGCTTACAGACCTCAAAAGCTAGGGTTTATAATCGACGCAAAGTAATTAACTCGAATTCTCGCTAATTACCGTTTAATTATACTTCTTCTTCTCGAATTGCTGGTTTTGGTTTTATTTGATTTGATATATCATTCGAAAGCACAGCAGCAATGGCGGATGGCTATTGGAGTAGACAACAACAGCAGCAACAACAGTTACATTCATCTTCAATGCTTAAACGACCTCGTGCTGAGTATGGTATGTGGCACTTAATCTCTTGTTTAGGTTTTTGTTTAACGTTAGTGTTAGTTTGTAGTTGGGTGTATAGCTGTATAGATTGGTGCTTTGATTTTGAACTAGTGGAACTCTATGGCTGGTTGAATTTGAATTAGCAGTAGTATTAATATTAGTATTAGTATTGATTTGGTACTTTGGTATATGAAATTGTTACTTTGATTTGAAATAGAGCTCATTGGCTAGTTGAATTTGAAGTAATCGTGTTACGATAACATGGATAATTCTAATCGGATGTAGGAGTCTAGGGTGAATGCTGTCATGAACCCTGTTGTCAATAGCGGCTATAGCGACCGCTATAGCGTGCTATGTACCGTGGCGCCCCTCCCTCGCTATTTGTAAATAGCGACCACATAGCGGATTTTTTTATTTTTTATTTTTTTGGGTAAATATGAGATTTATATGATTAGTAATCGAGTATTTTAGCTATTTTGGGGGTCCTTGCTTAGATTTCCTACTACTTTATTGCTAAACATGCTTATCTATTGAATGTAAACATTCTTACATATTATTCTACTTAATCGCTAAACACGAAATAGCGGTCGCTATTTACCGCTATTCGCTACATAGCATATAGGTGGCTTGTCGCTATTTACCGTATTCGCTATTGACAACTATGGTCATGATTCTATTTTGTTAATCCAAAGTCTTAAAGGTATGAAACTTGGATGTTATTTCATTCAATTAACCCTATAGTTTATCCCCAAGTATGATGAGATTTCAATATTTCATCTATAAACGGTTAGATTGATATGTGTTTGATAGTTGATACATTTGCTACCAATATAGAGAACACCAGATTGAAGGACAATAGTTAAGGGGAACAGAGAATTATTATTATTATTATATTTTTTTTGGTATAAAACTGCTAACTTTACATCTGTTCATATTAGCATTGTGTTAGAACTATTCCCTTTATTATAGTTTGGATGACAACTTTATGATATGGAAAATACAGATCTCCCACCCTCTGGCTTACCATTCTCTCATACGATGCATAATTATCCGCTACAAAATGATGATATTGGCGGGGGCCATACCGTAAAGGACACAGAAACAATAGGATCTGCATATGACCGTTACCTCCAGAGTGCAGTAAATTTCTAATCACTAACCTCTGATTAAGTTGTTTTAGGTCATTTACATTTGTACCTGTTTGAATGTTAAAGCCTGTTCTTGTTGTGATTAACTTTAGAAACTTTCATCGGGGGAAGGCAGCGGCTATGGCATCTCAGGGTTAGGGAGGGAAGTTAGTGGTGGAATCACAGGAATGCATGCTCTTCCTTTATTAGACCCGGTTGCAATGACCCGCGGTGGGCTCATGGTCCCAAATCCTGCAGCCAATGGCCGTGGCTTTGACCACCATTCACCGGTTGATTTGATGGGCCGACCCCCACGTGACACATTACCTCTTCCTGCTGATGCTTCTAGTACTATATATATTGAGGGACTTCCATCCAACTGTACCAGGAGAGAAGTAGCTCGTATCCTTTGATGCTGAGGTTAAAACGGGTAATTTTGGGTATTGGTGAAAACAGGCCAGGTTTGGTTAGGTTGACTGAAACATTTTCCTGATTTGCCTGTCAAATTTGAATACAAAAGTTTTGTTATTTCAATTGGTGAAAACAGGCCAGATTGGGAACACATCTTTTGTTGTTACAACCGGCTAATGTAACCCAGCTGCTCAAATCTAAATAACAAGTGAGCTGGTTTCTATTTTCTGCCTAATCTATCACTGGCAGCTAAGGTTAAAAAAATGTATAATTCGTTTCTATTTCCTGCAGTTTGTCCTATATATTAATTAATAAACCAATGTAAGAGGTGTTATTCTTTTAAAATACACTTTGGGTGATGTTTTCTCTATTCGATTGGTTTCTAGTTAACCAATTTTTTATACAAAAATTTACCCATTTGATCCACTATATATAAAACATAACTCAAATCAACCAATTCATAAGTAAACAGGTCAAAATTACCACTAGTACTCTAATAGTAAGTCCTGCAGCATTGGATACATACTCACATTCCTTTACTTAAGCCCCAAGATATATTTCGCCCATTTGTTGGATATAAAGAAGTAAGGCTTGTAAGCAAGGAATCAAAACATGTAAGCCAGAATCCATAATTTCACTTGTTTACAAATCTTACAATTCGCCACTATTTGGATTTTATATTACTTAGTTTTTTATATTTTATCTTCCTTTTTACTGTATCACAGCGTGGTGGAGACCCCCTTATCATTAGCTTTGTGGACTTCACTACTCCAGCTTGTGCAGCAACTGCTTTGAGCGCTTTACAAGGTAAATAAGTTATTGTTTTCTTGTAAAACTATGTTTTTGTAATCTCTAGTTATAATCATATTATAAGAATATCTGCTATATCTTCATAAGATCTGAAAGTATATATGCTGAAAGCAGGTTATATAATGGATGAACATGATCCTAGTTCTCCAAGCCTGAGACTGCAGTTTTCAAAGTATCCAGGTCCACGATCTGGACCCGCACGACGTGGCGGTAGACGATGAACTGTCATGCAGGTGAAGATAATAATTCTTCTAATGCAATTTTATTAGTTTTGGACTTCTGTCTTGATCTTTACAAGTTATAACTAGTTTTCCCTAGGCACTCCCTGATATGATATAACTTATTAGTTATTACCTACAATATGAAACTTTTTAGATTTATTCATATCGTTGAGCAAATTTGGGATATGAACTGTGTTGATTCAATCAGATTGAACTATAGCTTGATTCTTTTAAAAAATAATAATCGACATGGTTTTGACCTCGTATCACATGCTGCTTTTTTTGTGTTTATTGAAGGTTGGGGTGACGATTTATGACACAACATGATATCAAGGAAACATATAGGGCTGCAAACGAACCGAATGAACACGAACAAGGCCTTGTTCGTGTTCGTTCGTTAAGAAATATACTTGTTCGTGAACCCGAACACTTACCGAACGAGATTTTTTGTTCGTGTTCGTTCATTAAAAAAATGAGCATGTTCATGAACTGTTCAGGAACACTTACCGAACGCAAATTAACACAATCAAAAGCAAACAAACACAAATAACTGTTCCCGAACATGACGAACACCAAGAAACTCATGAACACAAACGAATACAAATGATTATAGATTTATTTTAGAATAAAATTTACATTTTTATTACAAACAATACACAAAATCAATCAAAAATAAATAAGTACTTAACATAAATATAAAAAAATACTTGATATAATAGTCATAAAAATAACTGACACAAAAATAAGAATATAAACGAACACATTATCGAACGTTTATGAACAGGCATTAACGGACATTAACGAACATAAACGAACACATTATCGAACGTTCATGAACATAAATGAACGAACGCGGCTTGTGTTCATGTTCGTTCGTTTAACTAAACGAACGGAATTTTCTTGTTCGTGTTCGTTCATTTACTAAACGAACGAACATAAACGAACTTCCCGCCGATCGGTTCACGAACTGTTCGCTGAACGTTCAGTTCGTTTGCAGCCCTAGAAACATATATTATAATTTAAAATTATTTTATAACGAATAACTTGAATTACAAAGGTTTGTTTGTATCAGAAATAAAAATTAATAATTATTGAGAACTCATTTAGAGACAAAAGTTCGAACAACTAAATTGTGAGACTTAGTTTATAATAGCGATTCTTTTCTATATAGAGACGACCTAAAGCTATTAGACTTTAGTGGCCATTTACCGGTACTTAGGTGAGTTACATTGTACTTGGGTGTTATGGTTTGACTGTAAAGTCTATGCTCCCACACTAGATAATTAGGTGCAACAGAGTGAGATCAATATGATATTAATAGATTAGACGGGCTTTTATACACGACTATGTATATGTTCGACAACTTATTGATTCTGATTTTTGACTAACTGTCTTTAAGAGGACATGAACCAAATTAGGATCTTTAAGGATGTTAAGGAAATTAGGTTTTTGGCTCAAATTCGTTCAGGTTTGGTCAATAGATTTCAAAACAAGTTTTTGGTCAAAACGGTTTGGGTTTTGAAGCAGTTCTTGAGGGGTTTGACCGGTTTTAACCTATAGGGTTGCATGCTGGTTTCAATCGGTAGGTAAGAAACTGATTTCAGCCCTATGGTTAGAACAGTACCTAACTGTTTCGTGCCAAACTGGTTTCAAAATTGGTTTCCAGTTTGAATTCAAAACCGTTCCAGGACCGGTTTGTTTTGTCCGCCTATAAACTGTCGGTTACTCAAAAGTCAAAATGACCCGGGCTTGACCGCTTGAATTTGGGCTTACATTTACAGTTGGGCCCATTTTTATGTCATAATATATTTGAGAATATCGTAAGTAGAGGCGAATAAACCGGTTCAAAATCAAAACTGGGTCGGATTGAACTCGGTTCGGGTCGTGATCAACAAATTCCAAACGGGTCCAACCTGAGTTCGTATTATGTAATTTTAATCCAACCTGGATTCACAGCAGGTTGAACTAGTTTGGGTCGTGGAAAACCCGGGTTGAAACCGGTTGGGGTTGAATGGGGGCAAACCGGTTTAAACCGCTGAGTTGAAGTGGGCTGGACTCGGGTTGAACTTGGGTCGGTTCGGGTCGGAAACTAGGTTCAATACTCATCTCTGATCAGAAGTGGTTATGAGAGTTTAGTGCGAAGTTATTATTTCTTACCAAGTGTAGGGTAATAATAGGGGTATTGATCTACGTAATCAATGAACATTTAAGGTGGATGAATTGCAATTGTTGACTTTCTTTTTCTTAAATTCTCTTATTTTTTTAATCCATAACTTTTCTTATGATATTGTTCTTTAAAAATTTAAATAAAAGTTGAGCATTTTACTCTCTAATTTGAGTATATGTATGTTATATATGTTTAAATCAATTAAAAATGTCATGTACTGTTCATGTAACTTGCGTGATTATCATGCCGTGTAATTATAAATGTAACTTACGTAATCAAAACTTT